>JAPYYQ010000243.1:0-82768 GCA_030522585.1 Anagyrus pseudococci
TTCCTAGTTACAGCTGTCTGCTATTTCTACGTTAGCTGCGCGCGCAACCGCAGCTAACGTAACGGCATAAGTCTGTAATAATTTTCGTCCCAACCCTGATAACACAAATACAAGATCATGACATACACATTTGTAAATCAACGTGTAACAGGTATGAATTAGACCGACGTAAATAAAAAATATAAATTAAATTTAAAAATAATTTCCAATTATAGAGTTGTAATTATAGATCAAATGATTACGTCAATTTTTCGAAATCGAAAGGTAAAGTTATAAACATAATCAGAAAACAAAATAAAGTGTAAAAATATTCTTAAGCAAGTTAAATAGAAATTTTTATAAAAAAAAAAAAAAAAAAAATTGATAGAAGGGTAAATAATTTCGTACAACATTTGTAGATCATTTTTTTTTGTATTTTCAGCTTTTCTTTTTAGTACATATCTGAATAATAGTAATGTGCAATATTTTCCTGAATCGTTATAGCAGAAAAAAAAATTACTTCTTTTTATGATTGATTTTACATGTTATTTTGGGACAGCACTTGTTTGTTCATGTTTATTAGTGAAAAAGAAAACAAACAACACTGTTACAAGATATTGGAATGAATACTGCAATGTATATTAATGGTCCATACGCCTTAATTTGCCTTTGACAACTAAACAATACATGTTTGTACTTCAAGGTCTTATGGATAGTTTCCATACTAAACGCTCAAGATTTAACATTAGATCTGGCCAAATATTTGGCTATAGTCTTTGTAGAGGAAATGAATATAGCCTCATGTAATAAAATGCTAAACAATACTTGGCCTTAAGTTGCTCTATAGAGCACAGCAGGCGTTGTATGAAAATCTACCTTTACATTTTCAAATAAAACTTTATATCGACCTTACAATCCAATTTTTTTTTTTTTTTAATATTAATGACATGAATAAAAAATTACTTTACTGATCATCTTATATTTGTAAAAACTGATTCTTCTAAAAAATTTTATCGCTAATTTTAACGATAAATTATATGAATATTAGAACCAATTATGTCCTAATTATTTTAGAGATTGCAAGTATAAGTTATAAATATAAACGAAAATAATTATAACAACTGGCATATTCAAACGCACAAACCACTGTTATAGACAGTTTTTCTAATCACAGTTCAAGACGAATAATTAAATCTAAATTCTTGAGGATTAAACTCGCATTCAGTATTTAAAACATTTAAATTAGCGAATCAACTGTAATTGTATCCATTGCGGTTGTTATCGAATCGTTTATGTGTGCCAGAGAATGTGTTTTCCCGTCCTCGTGCTCCGCCGTTGTAGCCCCATCGGTCTATAACAAGAAATGAAATTATTAATAAGTGGATTTTATTTATTTATATACATATAAATACAGTAGAAGTCTCTGATAATATTAGATAATAAAAAAATTATACTAACTTCGTCCTCCAAAACTGTTTCCTCCTTTCATTGCCAGCTCGGACAATTTGGGGTTGATGATCTGATTAGCCTCTTTGAGAACGTTTATAAGATCCTTAGCTTGTCGGCTATTCTGTGGTGTGAAAAAGGCATAACTGGTGCCAGATGTCTTATTGCGACCAGTTCTACCTATTCGGTGAATGTAATCTTCAGATGATGACGGATAATCAAAGTTTATGACGTATTTCACATCGTCAACGTCTAAAAAAAAAATTTCATGAGTACAAAAAAATTAATTATTTATGGGATTAAATAAAAGCTGGTGTTGAAAAAGTTTATAAGTTTTCATTCATGTTCATAAATAAGTGTGTATTTAATATGCAGCCCATCACACATTACAAATAAAAAATATTTAATGTTACATGTTCTCCTAAGAAGTAGAAAAAAAGGAAACAAAAATATAAATAAAAATTGATAATTAAAAGAAAAAAAATACATCGCAAGATAGAGAACGTAATTAAATATTAATACAAGTAGCTGCATTTTAAAATAAAAATACAAACCATGAATGTTGAACTATGCATTTTGCGTGAACACTCCGGTATGCAAGTTCATATTAGATAATGTTATCTGCTGTTTTTATATATTCCCATTGAGTAGCGATAATAGCTAAATCAAATGATTGTTGTCTCGCACAGGTTGAGAGCATTGGCTATGTAGTGTGTAGAAGTTAAGCAAAACCGGAAACCAACGCTTCAAAATAGTGTGACACCTGATTACCACCTCTCAATATTCTTTTTTTTTTTTAATTTTTTTTAGATTAACTTTTTTTTACTTGTGGTACACAGGCTGTACACAGAGGCACATTTATTGTACACAATTTGCATCTCCAAAGAGAGCTTTGCGTACACATTTGTCTATATATCACTTTATATATAGCTTTTTTCAAGAGCACAGACAGTGAGTGAGCCATGGTTATTTACTCATGATGTTCATCAATTGTTCATCGCACACTCATCATAATCTGTGCACCATGTGCCTCTGAAACAAAAGACAACCAGACTGATTAACATAAATTACAAGATGCCCAAAATTAACGTATGCAAGCAGGATTCTTTGACGGCGTATTTTTTACGTATTTAAAATCTATTCTCAACCTTATCTGCACAAGGTACATTTCCCATGACCACTAAGCTGATTAAAAAAAGCCAACAGTCAATACTTATAACTATAAACGAATCCAATCGTTGCGAAGACTCGTAAGTTATAATAGAATTACTTTTTCCAAAAATTAAAAAAAAAAAAAAAAAAGGAAAAAAAAGTTCTTGTGCTAAGTTTGAGAAAATTTTGATAACAAATACGAATATATTCCATTTTGTTTACTTTCCGATCATATAATGATAAAATCCCTTTAACCGACCAATGTTAATATCCAATTATTATTATAATCATTCAACAAGTAGGCATCACTTTGAATCTCATAACCAGTCTGTGCTACATCGCCACCCACCCCAAATCTATCCATTCTAAGTTTCCCTACTCAATTTATTCAACGTTTATAATCCAACACTTATCAAAACTTCCGAAAAATTTTACGTACCCAGACCTCTAGCAGCAACGTCAGTTGCTACCAATATTGAACCTCTTTTATTTCTAAATTCTGAAAAAGGAAACGATAAAAATTAGTTATCATTAAAGATAATGAAATAAAAAAACTGATGATGTGCCATTAAACGTACCTCTAAGTACATAATCTCTTTCTTGTTGTGATTTGTCACCGTGCATACATACTGCTGGCCAACCGTATCGCCGGATATTTTTTGTGATATTCTCTACTTTCTTCTTTGTTTCAACAAAAATGATGGTCTTACCACCTTCATCGTTAACGTTGCCAATTTCTTGCAGTAACGTTCCCAATCTGGAAAAATAAAAAATTGCTTGTTAGTTTTCATTATAAGTAATATTGGTTGTAATGTGTTTTATTTTATAATAATCAGTTCTTCTTAGAGGTAAAATTAAACGTAATATCACGAATTATCATAAATTTTTATCATCATTTAATTGTGTTAAAATAATAATGAATTTGTAAAGTATACTAACTTTGTTTCTTTCTCATGTTCTTGGCAAACATCAACAATTTGGAGGATGTTGTGATTAGCTGATAACTGCAGCGATCCAATGTTGAGCTGGGTGTAATCAACGAGGTACTCCTCTGCTAGATTCCTAACTTCTTTTGGCCATGTTGCAGACCACATAAGAACCTGCCTGTCTGGTCTGATCTGCTCAATAATCTTGCGGATCTGGGGTTCGAAACCCATATCAAGCATTCTGTCAGCCTCGTCAAGGACAAGGTATGTGCAGCGGCGCAAATTGGTCGTTCCTCGCTCAAGGAAATCGATTAAACGACCAGGCGTTGCGATGCAAATTTCGACGCCACGCTCCAAATCACGAGCTTGTCCACCTTTAGGTGCGCCACCGAAAATGCAAGTGTTCCTAACGTATGACAGTGAGCCAAAATCAGAAGCGACAGTTTGGATTTGTTGAGCAAGTTCTCTTGTTGGCGCAAGAATCAGAGCTATGGGTCCATCTCCACGGTTGAGTGGTTGTTGGTTGTTGATGTGGACAATAGCAGGCAGGATGTAAGCCAAAGTTTTTCCAGATCCAGTTTGCGCAATGCCAACCATGTTTTTACCAGACATGGCAATTGGCCAACCTTGAGCTTGAATTGCTGTTGGTTCGGAGTAACCTTGTTTCTTAATACCTGTAATTATAATTTTTCATATTGTTAGAAACATTAAATATGAAGTATTTTTTCTTACAAACATCCGACAATAAACACACCTTGCATGACGTAATCTGGGAAGTTTCCTTCTTCGAAGAACTGAATAGGGTTGGGTACTTTCTCTCCCTTCAGAGTGATCTTGTGCTGGTCTCTGAAATCCGTGACGACGTGCGGATTGCGACTGGAGACAGTGGGGTGAGGAACGTAAAAATCTTTCTTGAATGGACGCAGAGTCTCGTAATCCCAATTGGGCTTTCTTAAGCCCCCACCGTTGCTGCTGCCATTTTGAGGTCGCTGACCAGGTCTAGCGCCAGCGCCGCCAAATCGTTGTCCTGAGCCTCCGAAACGAGCACTCGCGTTGAAATGGTTCCTTATCGGGCCACCTCCACCACCACCGCTGGAACCTCCTGCTCCGCGGTAACCGCCGCCACTACTGGATTGATTTGCGTAAGTCCTGAGAAAAAAAAAGAACGAACAATTAAAATTTTGTAACGGGAACATGTAATCATCAATATCTACATTTTGAGCGTTTTTTAAAGCGCTTGTCGTGAGCATTGAGAATAAAAGAATCCAGACATGAAGCGTGTGGACACCGAAGGCAAATGCTCAGCCTTTATTCTACCTCCTACAAGCATTCATGCCCCATCGATGAACAAAATGGAGTCATGCCAAAATAGGAGGCCTAGACGTATTCTCGTCACCGTTAGCTCGCCCACACAAGCATACGCCATGCGCGGGGAGACCGCGAGCTCGGATCAATAATTTCTCCCCCGAGTTCGTGAGCTATACATGTATAGATGAGCTAGGCGTGTCGCTGCATCGTTAAAATTCGCTCGGCCGAGTGGGGCAATCGATCGAATATCCCGTGACACACTCGGGAAAATGGTCGACGTGGCCGTGTGTGGTGCCATTGCGCGCACGCGCCTCGTTGAATCTCGGCAAGGGGAGGCCATCTTGGCTCTCTCGCGACACGGAACAATGCGCACGAGAATCGCCGTTCGCGACAGGATTTCACGAGTTTACGTTGAAATAAGGGAGAAATAAGGAAAGACGAGTACTTACATTGTTGGAAAATGAGCTTGTCGCTTTCTGTCCCCAAAGATATTGGTTGAATGAGTACAATAGCTGATGGACTTCGAGAGCGTGTGTTAACGACGAGCAAGATGTCTGCGGCTAAGATCTCTGTAACAAACGACAAGCGTGCGGAGGATTAAACGTCGAGTCCCTTCCGTTGAAACAGCAAAGTGCGTTGATCCACGCACTTCAAGCTTGTTACGGAACGACAATCGGGAGTTGTCGAGGAGACAAAAGGAAGCAATGGAGGCTTTTTGGGACCTTGGTAAAAAAGAGAGAGTAGCGTGGACTGGCAAAGATGCGACTTACCCGTGCCGCGACTGGGGACGGAAAGAACGACCGCTCGAAACGGGACTGGAAAGGTGCCGCGGAGACGAGGGGAGCGCGGGCAGAGGGGGGGGGGCGCCCAGAGGGGAAGACGACGGCGAAACGGGGGCAAGCACTGCCGGAGTCAAGCGACGCTCCCAGCGTGCTCGGCCAATGGAGACGATCACGCAGCGATCACGTGCTAAGCGTGACGGGCTGCCCCTCCTCCGTCTACTCTGTCCCCGCCATACATGCACGATCTCGTTTCTCCGTAACTTTCCCATCCCTTTCTGCTTCCCCTCTCGCGCAGCTCCGAGGTCATACGGCTACTCGGCCGTTTTAAACTTTCTCCACGAAGACTCTCCAGCCGTTCGTTTTACAACGTTTTGTTAACGTAAAACTCGTCTTTGGATTGCTGTCATTTAAGTTTGACGCCATTGTCGGTTAATTCGGTTGGGATACTTTCTCGTTCGTTGAGAACGCACGGGCTGCGTTAAAAAGTTCGCTCGGCAATCTACAACGCAGTTGCTAAGCGGAGGTCGACGGTAATGGGGTTGTAGCGTAAAAGGGGCCGCGGCTGGGAATCGAGCGGCACTGCGGCCGCGTCTTTCTAACGATTTTCCGCTCCTACGATTATATTCCCTCGGCAGACCGTGTACGGAGAATATAAACACGCCGGGGGAAGACGAGCAGCCAGCCCGAGCGGCTGATGGAAATAGAAAATAAACTGGAATATTTTATTGATCCGAAAGGCGAGGCTAGCCAGAAGTAAAAGGCAAAGGAACATTATTTCAGGCGTTCGATTTTTTTTATTTTTTTCTTTATTGGATTTTCGATGTTGTCTATAATATTAAATACGTAGAAAAGTACAGACATTAGAAATGTCATTTGTTAAAAAAAAAAAAAAAATGAGGATTGAACGTTGACGCGTGTTAAAAATTTAACTCAACATGAAAGTTCTGCTTGAAAACGCTTGAGATTTTTATTTAAATTTGATAGGATCAAAAATTTATTTCATCTTATGATTGTTCAATACGTTTATTTACACTATTACGAGAAACTAAAGCTGCTTGCAGTGTGTAACGTTTTCTCGGTTTATTTGAATGACTAAGTCAATGTCGCGGAACACCAATGTTGACAAACAAAAGTTATTGAATATATACTTACTTTCTCGTACTTCCCTTGTGTTATGATGATTTAATATGAGTTTTATAAAATGAAAATAATCGTAATCTTTGACAACACGGAAATTCAAAACACAATCATTACGAATCCCAATAAATACTCCAAACTTTTAAATATATAAGATTATCACTAATTTATTTTCGTAAAATTTTATTCCAAGTAGACGTAATATTTACATGCAATTGAATTTTCTTCCTTTAATAGTATAATATTGAATAGGTATTTAACTTCATAAATTTACATTGAATCATCCAAATATAAATCCTGAAAAGTTTATAAAAAAAAGTGTTAGAGTAGATGGTGAAGGGTTGGGATTTAATAAAAAACAGGTTGTTCATTGAAATTGTAATGTATTTATTATAATTTCTATTTATAATACTGTATAACATACAAGAAATGCACTTTAGTGAAACCTACAGAAGAAGAGAATCTTAAATGTCAAATATTATCATACTGTTTGTATTTTATTGATTTACTTTGTTTTTTTTTCATTCTGTAGTCTCCAATATTGAATTTCTTCAAATTTTAACAAAAAATTCCATGATCTTTGTGTAAAACTTGAAAAGGATTATTTTATAAACAAATTTCTAGTCATGACAAATTCTTACTGCTATGATAATAATAATTATAATAATAATAATATATACTTTTTTACTCAAAAAAATGAAACATCACTTGCATATTCTGTAGTTTTTTTTAGTACCTTTATTTTTCGTTTTTCTGTAATGTTACATGAAAACATATTTAGCGCAATAAGAAGAGGAAAGTGCGTACTTGTGCACTCATTTTTCTCGTTTATCTCAATGAAATCCACGTTTGAAAAATAAATATTCTTTTTTTTTCACCGGCTAACGTTCTCTTCAAATTTATTTTTCCATTTATTTCTTTTCTCTCGAGTGTAAAAAGTAAACACGCGTTAAATGAGAGCAGCAGATCGATCTCTCTCGCTTTCTAACTGTAACTTTCAGCAATTTAAATCATCACCTTTTGTTATTTGACGTATGTTGCTCGCATTTTTTTCTATTATTAAACTAGTATCAAATATAAAAACATATGGGCCCGTCAAGTCTGCTCTATTTACACGATATAATACCTCTTTTCTCTCTATCTCTTTCTCTCTTTAGTAATTCTCATTTATATATATTAATAATATCACGTTTTTTTTAACAATAGTTTGATTGTATTGAGCAAAGCAATGGTTGCTCATGAAAAAAAAAATCATAATACCTCTCTCTCTCTGGAATAGTGGTCTAACTCGAAAATATTTTCCATCTCATTTTATGAAATTTTTTATCTAAAATTTTTCAGACATAACTTCACGAATTTTAATTTTGTACAGACATTTGTGTTTATTCTAACGAATCGTGGAAAATTTTAAATTTTCTACGCTAGACGAATTATCGAAATAAAATGAGACAGAATTTTTTTTGAAACACTTTGTTTTGTTTGCTTTAAATACTTGTGTGATTTACGAGAGAGAAGTGAATTATGCACCTTAAGGTCACTGCGAGGCTTAAATAAATATTTTTTTCTTTTAAAATAAATTTTGACTAGAATCTGGCGTGTCGTCCTCCATTTTATACAAAAATAAAAATGGGCGACGTAGTTTTAAGATTTTTTTTCTCGCTGCTTTCTTGCATATTTTATTTAGTTAACTTTTTAGTATATCGCAACGATAAACACGCAAATTCAATCACGACTCTTTAGGAAACTTACAACGTTTTAACTACGATGTTTAAAAAAATTAACATCGTGAGATTCTTTCGCGCTCGTAGGAGTAATCACGACTCGAGAAATGTAACGTATTAAAAAAAAAAGAATAGTTGTAATGTTATAGTTTACTACGGAATCACTGGGTTTGCAACTACGAGAAAAGTACAAAATATATGTACAAGTAGCAAATCAATTGCTATTTTTACAACGCTATGAAAACATGTTGGAAAAAATGATATTCAAAAAATTGTATTACTTTATTAACTATGCTATTTTGTCAGATTGAGTAATGTATCGTCAAGCTTAGACCAAGTAAACGTAAAAAAATACTCAAGTTACAGTTACTGGATTAAAAAAGTGGTGTAAACGTTGGAGTTGTCTTCTCACTGACATTTGACGTTTTCCCGTATCTAGCTTTATCAACATTTAATAACTTTGTATCATAAAATATGTTTGATGTAATAAACAAATTCTTAAATATTTTTCATGTACTTATAATTACTAAACTCATGCTTTAGTTTCTCAAAAGTTATATGCAAATCAGCGAGAAATTCAGTCTTAGGTATTTGTCTTGTTTTCTCAACATTCTTCGTTTTCATAATGAAGATTCAACAATTATAAATTTTGTCAACATTCAATTTTTTGAATTTTCACCTTCGTTGTAAAAAAATACGATATATTTTGTTGTTATAATAATACTTTGTTTATCTCGAAAGATGTTTCTGTCAACGTTCACAGAAATAAAGCATTTTCGCGTACTTATTATCACAGCGTTCAGTACATTATAACATCTTGGATTTTTTTTCAATAAATAACATTATGGTAATAAAAGAAATTAACAAAAACATTTAAAAAAAAAGCTAGACGCGATGGCTTATTTGTATTGCAGTTCTGTATTTCATATTGTACATCCGCGAGAATGCATACGTATGTACAAGTTATTCGATTTATTTTTTCTTCAAGACGCGACGAAAAAGAAAAATATATCCTTCTCAAACATTGCTTAAGATTTATGGCTTCACGAATTCGAAATTTAAGTGTACTTTTTCCGCGCGAACAATGATACTAACACATAAAGCAATGTTTGATTCGTAAAAAAAGCACCGTTTTCACAAATCCAACTCGTACACTTTGTTTTTATATGCAAAAATACGAAAAAAATATAGAAAAATTAAAAAAAAAGAAGAGACATAACTTGCAAATAGATAAACAACAAGATTAGATTCTAGTCAATAAGTGGGGAGAAAAATGCGCTCCATTTCAAGTTACGGAGATAAACGAAATGTAACGAAGAGTAAAAAAAAAAATTTTCATTTTTTCACGCAATATTATCTGCCCATCGCGCGTATAATTATAATATTTGATATACGCGAGACACAAGACTTTACTTAAATATACAGCGGGGGGAGGACCTCGCGCCACTTATTTATAGCCTCGTATTGGACATATTATAATTTGTCGCTGAAGTGTGTGTGCTTCTATCACAATGATTTCTTTTCAATCTTGAAATTGTATTTTCATTATTTCATGCTTTTTTTTGTCTCTCTTTCTCAATTCTCAATATTTACACTTAGCGAATTGTTTGTGTACATATATATAATATATATATCATGTATACATATACTATTGTTAAACAATGTCTCGGTCAAAGAGAGAAGAAGGAGATAGGCGCATTAGATTTCTCTTACTCGACTCCGTCTCACTTCTCCGCGATTCGTCCATTGCGAATCTAATATATAATCGTGTATTTCACAGAGCGAATTCGATTGGCCTCTTATACATTTCATTACGTTTTATATTCCCCCCCTATGTTTTTTTTTACTTTTTTATCAACGAACCCCACCCTCCTATTTTTCCTGCCTCCTACCATCGTCAAAACATCATCATAGAGCCTTGAAAAAAACGCAGGGCTATGACGCGCGCGGTATACGACGACTAACACGTGTGTTTTGTTAATTTTCGTTTCTTGCCTCGATATATACTTAATTAATCGCTTCGTTATAAATGCATGCTGCTGCTGCTGTCGTTTCTGCTGAGCCCCCTATTACAGCTTACACAACTTTCGAACTTATTTTTCGATGAATAAACCGACGAGACGCGGATATTTTGGCCCTATACGCTTATTACGAACGCGATGCACGATAGAAATAGCGAGTTACTTTATTTGTATTTACTCATATTCTTTTTTTTTCTCTCTCTCTCTCTCATCTTTGTTTTTTTAGTTTCTTTAGACATCTTTTATTTTTTTCTTGTATTTTATTTTTAGTAACGCTACATCATACATATCACAGAAATACGCGCGCACCCTCCCATATTTGCTGCTACTCTTATGCACTCGACGTCATTGTGCTCTTACAGGTTTGTTTCTTGTCTTAAATTAAAAAAAAAAAAAAAAAGGAAAAAAAATGAAAAACAAAACGTTTCCTCCTCGTGCGTGGATCCATGTATTACGTATAACCGTGACTCGAGTAATTGTTACGATATAGGAGACTTTTGTCCTGGGTTTCGGGATCCCTATAGTCGGCCGACATTGACATAGCAGATCCTTCAAAATACAGAGCAACGGGGAGCGGTCTGGAAGATGAGTTACAGATTAGCCCCGGCGGGCGCAAAGGAGGTTTTTTTCGAATCCTTTGTTGGTCGAGACTTTTCTACAGAGACATATACCGTGTGCGAGAGTGAGAGCCGCGTACCATAGAGGGACGATAGTTTCGTCAGCCTGCGATCGAGCGAATTACACGAGCGACTACTCTCGGCTAGTTATTGTTATATACATCTCACTCCGGGTTAATACAATTACGTTAAAGCAAGCGCGTCGTCGGGCAAATTCGTTTTCTGGCCTTTGGCGGTAAGGGTGCACGCAAAACGTGTGTGCGCGAAAACCTCCAGTTTATTCATTTGTCTTCGTCTTATTTTAATAAATTTTCGTCTCGCCGAGGAAATATAGTTTTTCGATTCGTGAGCTAAACCGTTTTTTTTTTTGTTAAAGATCTGTGCGCTTCGAGCTCGCGGATTATAAGGAAGGAGAGATAGAAAATAGACTGCGATACGAGGAACAAAATAAATAATAACGTGACACGCTTTATTATTTTTAATTATCGACGCTAACGTTAATCGATCGAGTGTCGAGAACACTCCCGTGGGTCGCGTGAACATTTCTTTATAAATTGGTAAACGAAGAGAACTGGAGGTTCGCGAATAGTAGTAGCGGAGAAACCACTGCGTTGTATATCGAGGACGAACGGCTTCTAGCCTCATTTATTAAACTGTGCAGTTTCTTACTAACGTTTAATTAGTCTTCGTAAATTTACTCTTTTTTTCTTAAACGAAAGCAAAATAGTACGAGATACAAAGAAGAAAAAAAAACGACAATAAAAATTACGATAATAGTAATAAAGGAACGGAGAGAAAAATACGGCGCAATTGAATTCGTTTGAATATCGGAGAAGAAACGTTAAATAACGCGCGCGCGTGCGTGAAAGAAAACGAAAAATAAAACATATTCGAAACGCATTTGGATAATTCGCGATTGGCTTATCAATATACTTGACGCGACTTATTTAATATAAGCAACTGTTGTACACGCGACACGAGAATGTATAAATAACAAAGATGATATACATATATAAAACTTAAAGTGCATCTACACGCAAGTTATAAAGAAAAGACAAAAAAAAAAAAAATTAGAACAGGTACGCTTTTTTCAGTAACGTTTTACATCACCTCATAAGATCGCGATTTTTTCAATAAATATTCGATTCAAGAACACCTTGATTTGCCGGTGCTTACAATTTAGCGCAAAAAAAATAATCGTATTTGTTTAAGGTCGAAGATAACGAATGAGCGAGTAGACGAATGTACGGAAAAGAAATACATAGCTTCGTTTTTCATGTTCTTTAAGTACGTTATGGAAAAATTCGGAGATAATTTTAATAATACTGCCCGAGAAAAATCGTGTGACTTTGCATTAAAACCGCCGTAACTGCAATGAACAACCGTAATATCGTTCGCGGTCGATAGCAATCGAACTTTAAATCCTCTTTTATTTTTCATCGGAAATTCATCGGATCTCGATACAATATATTTTCAATAAATCTTTAATACGGACTACGTCTTTGTTTTTTCAAGCATTGCCATTCGTTTGAGCCAACAATTGTTTACCGTTTTAATACAAAAATAATATATACTGAGAGCTTGGCTTCAGTAAATGCACAGCCATACGAGACTACGCGCGACCGATTTGCTCGACTCGTTTCTTCCCTGTGTCTCATATTTCTCGACTATACTTTTACCCCTTCGCAGTATTCTTTATTTTTTCATTTGAGATTTATCGCTTGCAGAGTTTACAAGTTCTTGCGGCTTGTGTGGACGCAATTATCCGAGCATCGAAGGATGATATATTTATATTGATAACCGCAATAAAGAGAGGAAGGCGTGAGCGAAGACACGTGTGCCTCGGAAGAAAGAAATATTTGCTAAAGAAAATATATGCTTGTATATATATGTATTATATAGGTTCGTCGGTGATCGAGTGCGGATAGTTTTAACAGACGGCTCTAGACTAAATCTAACCCTGTGTCGATAATTGCGTGAAGATACCCAAGACAATTTGATGCCAATTTTCGCAATGTTAGCTTTAATCAAGTTCATTGATGCTCGACCGTGTGTGTATATGTTTTCAAGTTAATTCCGAAAAATTAATTCGTATCGAATACTGGAGATAAAAAGTTAACCGTTTTATTTGGCAGAATGTGGCATCAGTTTTGTGATTTAGACTGAATCGTGCTAAAGCTTGGAAGATACAGTACACATGGGGTACCAACATCGACTCGCGCTTGAGCAGCTACTCTCGTCTAAATCCGAATCGTACCCGTGTATCTAAACAGTGTAAACTATTCAATGATACGAAATTTACCCTAGATACCGCTTGTGTGACGCTATTTATTTGTTCGAGTCACCTGCTCTTTAAAATTAACAATTCAATTATAAATAACGCTCGTTCGAATCGACCATCGCGCAAGAAATATCTACGACTATTTGCTCAAGACGTCCGTTTATTTATTTATTTATTACTCATCTCGATAATTGGAGTAACTTTGACAAACCGAGACTCGAAAATCGTGAAAATCGAGATTTCCCTCAACGTTTTTCCTCGCTTAAATTTCTCCGTTGCCTAACGCTCTTTTAATAAGTATCGTTAACTATTCGTTAAAACGCCATTTCTGCCGTTTTATTTCGCGCAGCATTTTTCATTTTAGTTTCTCTTCATCTTTAGTCGCACTTGTTATTTGTAATTGTTACACGAAGTTATATCGAATCCCGCTCGAATATGCTAAACTTCCTCCTTCGTTTTAGCATTAGTTTTCTTTCAATATGTATAACTTATTACATGACTTTTTTCGTCGAAAGAAAAGTAGCTTCTCTATAGTTACTTGTACGTTAAGAGAACGGACGCTCTTTATAATTTCTTTTTTCTCTCACAAACGACTGATAACAAGGACTGAACAAATTTGTTACGTAATGGCAGTTTTTCACTGCACAACTTTTCGACTACTTTTTTTCTTTTAAATTAAAAATATTTCTCAAATTTATCTTTCTCGTTAACGTGTATAAAGAGCGTCGCCTATTTACTTCTTTGACATACACTCGACAGATTGTAAATAAATTAAAATTACTACGCCTATTATCCACGTTCCCCTTCTATATGTTTCGTGCATTTCAGAAAAGCATACAGTTAGTATACATAGTTTTATCGCAAGAGAATTACATTATCATTTACCACAAAGATGATCAAAAATTTTAAATTACGTTTTTGCGGTTATGACCCATATTTAATATTAATACGATAACATATAAGGATATTGTTATACCATTACTAATCAGCTAAATCCCTACATTTAAACTCGACTGGAATGTGCTTCACAAAAATTTTTGACGTTTTGTAAGTGTAATTTACCAATTTATAACACGGATTGTTTGTTTTTCAATTGTTACTATGTTTTACCATTCAAAAACAAATAATTTAAGCAACATTCCAGAAAAGTGTGAAAAAAAAAGAAAACATATAAGAACACCAAAAAGTTGTTTGGAAAGTGTTCCTTCTCGTCATAAAGCATTTTGAATTAATAATTTTAAAAACTGAATTGGCAAAACGTTATCTTTTTATGAAAATATTCAAATAATGTTTAAATTAAGCTATTATGTAATATAACGGACCCACCTTCATTTTTGTTTTACGAAAAAAAAGAAAGAGAAAATAATAAGTAATTTTCCCTTATTATCTATTTAATTATTTTTAGATGAGGTATCACTGCTGCACTGGAGTAGGCGGGTAGGGGTAGCCATACGGCGGGACAGCTTGGAACTGGCTGTAACCCATGGCAGATTGATAAGCGCATGGATTGGCGGTAGCTGGTGGTGCTCGGCTCGTCTGGAAGAATTTATTGTTCACTAAACTCTGAATGCTGGTGTCAGCAGCATGAGAAGCCGAGGGCATCACAAACGCCTGCGGTATAGAATAGATGTTCTGCTGCTGTTGTTGTTGTTGTTGTTGCTGCTGCTGCTGTTGTCTATTTTGCTGCCCATTCGCATAGCCGTTCTGTCGATTGTTGTAGCGATTAGCTTGGTAACCGTTTCCATTGTAATTCTGATAACGCTGCTGTTGATTAACGTTGTTCTGTCCATAGGCGCTTTGAACTGGACTAGTGTTTGATTGGTAGCTGCTGCCATTTGCTTGATAATTATTCTGCCTGTGAAGCTGATGAACTTGCTGCTGTTGCTGCTGCTGAGCTTGAGAGTGGCGGGGTACAATTTGCTGCTGCTGCTGTAAGCCATTCGGTGGAGATGACTGCTGTCCATAGTTCTTTTGGTAACCGTTCTGACGGTTGTTCTGGTATCCAACTTGTTGTCTCATCATTGAACGGTTGATAGAATTCTGCGACAGCTTTTGAGGCTGGTTAAACTGGTTCTGCCAGTGAACAACTTGCATCTGGTTGGGGCTGCTACGGTTGCTGGAATTACGGTTGATTCGTGGACTTCCCATTTGATGATTATCCTTCATGTTGTTAGGAACTGGACGAACATGATTCCAACGTTGGCGACCCTTGCCGTATTGATTTCTTTGAGAGTTTGCCATTTCAGCTAGCTGTGGATTAATAGCCTGGCCGGCTTCCTCGAGCACGGATAATAATTCCTTAGCTTGGCGAGCATTGTTAGGCGTAAAGTAAGCATACGCGGTACCTGCACTTTGACAGCGACCCGTTCTGCCTATCCTGTGAATGTAATCTTCGCTGCTATTGGGATAGTCAAAGTTCACTACGTACTTGACATCTTCAACATCAAGACCTCGAGCAGCTACATCCGTCGCTACTAAAATTGACGACTTTCCACTTCTAAATTCGGCAAGAACATAGTCACGCTCAGGCTGCGATTTATCGCCGTGGATAGATATTGCGTTCCAACCATTACGTTTAATAACTTTCGTAATGTCGTCGACTTTCTTTTTTGTCTCAACAAATATAATAGTTTTATTTCCACGTTCGCAACCGATTTCTCTAAGTAAACCTGTGAGCTTATTTTCTTTTTCGTGTTCTTGACAAATTTCGATAATTTGACGGATGTTATGATTGGCAGCAAGGGTCAGCGAGCCAATGTTTATTTGAATATAATCAGAGAGAAAATCTTCAGCCAAAGCTTGAACTTCTTTGGGCCAGGTTGCTGACCACATAAGAACTTGCCTGTCTGGTCTGATCTGCTCAATGATTTTACGAATTTGGGGCTCAAATCCCATATCCAACATCCTATCAGCCTCGTCAAGTACAAGGTAAGTGCAGCGACGCAAGTTAGTCGTTCCTCGTTCAAGAAAATCAATAAGC
Organism: Anagyrus pseudococci; assembly: GCA_030522585.1. NCBI lineage: Eukaryota > Metazoa > Arthropoda > Insecta > Hymenoptera > Encyrtidae > Anagyrus > Anagyrus pseudococci. The sequence continues at coordinate 16,351 of JAPYYQ010000243.1, forward strand.
CTACCGGGAGTTGCAATACAAATTTCAACGCCTCGTTCTAAGTCGCGTGCTTGAGGGCCTTTTGGAGAACCACCAAATATGCAAGTGTTGCGAATGCGAGATGATGAACCAAAGTCCCTGGCGACACTCTGTATTTGTTGAGCCAATTCACGGGTTGGGGCAAGAACAAGAACAATGGGCCCATCTCCACGTGAGAGACGTGGTTGATTGTTAATATGGACAGTTGCTGGTAGAATATACTGTAAATAAATGAAAAATAACTATTAGAATTATAATTTTTAAATAACTAATATTCAATTTTAAAAGTATAAAAAATGTAAATATAAATACTATGAATGTTCTAAAGAGAAATAAATAATAATTACCGCTAGTGTCTTTCCAGATCCAGTTTGAGCAATGCCAACCATATCACGTCCACTGAGAGCAATTGGCCATCCTTGAGCTTGAATAGCAGTAGGTTCCGCAAAACCCTGCTTTCTTATCTCTTCCATAACATAATTGGGGAAATTACTCTCCTCAAACGCCTGGATTGGAAAAGGAGTATTGTTGCCCTTAACCGTAATTTCTTTTCCTAAGTAGTACTTGCTGACTTCGTCAGGTGTACGACTTAGGATATTTACGTGGGGAACGTATAAATTTTTAGTAATCATTGGTAATTTTATGAGTTCCCAGTTAGGTTTTTTCAGAAGATCGCCAGGTGACTTCTTTTGATTTTGCTTCTTGATTCCTTTGAAATCAGTCTGAGGTTGCTGCTGAAGTGCCTGTTGTTGACTGTTCCAGTATGTACCTCCACCTGCTTTACGGTTTCCAAATTCTCGGTTTCCTCTGGGTCTGAAACTGTTATTTTACTAATCAATTCTTTTTTGTTAAATTTTAATGATAATATGTAACAATTAATGGTATCTACTAGTTATGTGACAATAATCATCAACGCTTGATTATAAAATTTATAGTAGAGAAAAGATTGTTCAACATTTTTTTTTTTGCTGACAACTATTTAAACGTCACAAAATATATCTTATAAATTCATTAGAAAGTAAAACTCGTCGATCGAATTTACAAGACAGCTTTCTTCCGAGGCAAAAAGAGTCGAAGCGACAAAGGATCCGACGACTCCGAAATAAGTAACAGCCGAAAATCTGAAAAAGTCGGCCGCGACTCCGTTGCCAGTGCAAGGCGAGAACGTCGCGTTCACGAATAGCTTAATAAAAATAAGATTAGTCGTTAGTTATATAGGCGCGAGCGCAAGAGCCCGAGCAGCAAGGCCTGCATCCAGTCGGAAAGCGAACAAGATGGCCGTGTCGAGGCCTGGCAACAGCCAGCAGTCGCGAAGCCGCCACAGGGGGGGCTTTCGTGTACGCTCGATAGATTCTCGCGAGTTTGGCGAGCTACAGCCTGGCGGATCGCGCGGTGGCCAAAGTATTGGACTCGTCGAAGCAAATTTTCTCGACAGTGGTCGAACGAAAAATTAAAGGGCTCTCGCGCACCCCATGATAAATGAGCAGTGTGCACACACCCACGTAGACGCCCGTTTATATATACGTACATGATATTAAATGCTCGGGGAGCAAGGCTAAAGGTAGACAGACAGGGTGATCGCCGTGGTGTATTGTGTGTAGCTAATCGATTCCGCGAATGCCTCCTTTTCACGACTCCGGGAGATTCTCGGAAAAGAAGAGGACGACGAGGAGACAACGTAGGCGCGTCGGCGTTATATATGTGTATACACAGGTATATGTATACTCACGAATTCTGATTGCCGTGGTTGGAGTTCGTGTACATGTTGTGCTCTCTTTCGAGGCTCTCCAACAAGACTGCCAAGCTCGGGCTGCTGGGACGGCCGGGGCTCGGGCGGAATCGGGTGCTCCGGGTGCCGCCTGGCTCTCTCTCTCCTTCCCTCTCTCTTTCTCTCGCTCGCGGCCCGTTCGACCGCTGACGGCCAATCAAACCTGCGGACAAGAATAGAGGCGACGAGTTGATCGCTTGGCTCGGCGAGTATATGTACGCGCGCGCGAGAGAGAGAGAGTTATATATGCTAATCGGCAAAGCGGGGCCCAAGCTCGCGAAAAAAACTACAGCCTGACAAAAGCGCGCAGTAGGGTAGGCTCTCCCGCTCTCGCGTTGTCGCTCGCGCGCGCGAGAAATACGATAAATACTTACCCAAGGACCGGAGAACGAAGCGCTCCCTCGAATGGCTGACAGCAGCTGGCAGATAGGCAGCGGGCAGCAGCACTGGGCGGCGGGCGCTCGGCACGGGAAGACGGAAGCCGCCGGCCCGTCACAGATTTCCGCTCGCCTCCATCCCCACCCGGCGGCCCGGCAGCCCCCGCTCGCCTCTCGCCATGCTGCTTCGGCCCCCACCTACTCGCGACCGCGGCTTTTTCCGAACCCCTCGACCCGGGAGCGAGCCACGTGATGGCTGGCCGACCAATCGCTTGGCTCTCCTCTCAGCGAGCGAGCTGCCGAGTCAACGGAGCAACTTTAGCCACTGCGGCTTATTATTAGGCACACCTCCCCTCCACCTTGCTCCGATCCCCTTGTTTCCCCTACAACCCCTTTGTACTTCCCCCTTGTCCTGCGTTTGATCGAGCGCGCTCGGTGCTCCTGCAGTAAACTCTTGTAAAACGGCTTATTCGATCGATATTTTGTATACTGAAATAAATATATGAATATGCGAATTATTAACGGTAAGTATACAATTGCTGAGGAGAAGAAATCTAGTTTAGGACGTTTGTAAATCTGCATTTTTCATCAAGTTTTTATTATTATTTATTCGTATACGATTGCGAATGAGATTGAAATTCAAATGATTACATGTTTAAATTTAAAAAATAAATAAATTATAAATATTTAATTTTATTTTTATCCTTCAAGGGTTATGACTACTACTATAGTATAAGGATAATTACAATTTATAATAAAAAATGTATCTTGTCAGTTGGAGTAATCTATAAAACATTTTGCATATTTTATCCCTTGGTGTATTGTACTTGAATTTTTCCTTTTGCTTATTTATTTCACTAAGGTCAAGAAGACTCATTCTAAACTTCTAATTTGAGGAAGTTATGGAAATAATAACAACAATTTTTTATAATGAAATTAATAAACTTTATTTCTGCATTGTCCACCTTAAATACTGTACAATAGTATCCAAACCTAAATATTGGAATAAATATAAATTTTACATTGAAGTACAAAGTTATATTTTACGTCATATGATTGTGCTAAAATTATTTTACATATAATGCGTTACCGTACTGTTATGTTTATATTTTTAAAATAAAAAAAAAAAACATGCTTATGAATGATAATTCATTTAGCTCTTTAGCATGATCATTATTAAAATAAAGATAAGCTAATTGTGACAAATATTACATTCAGTTAACATTTTCTTTTTTAATATGCCGCAATTGATACTTCTGTAGATAACTTTATTAGAAGTTATTATCTGATGTCACTTCAAGAGCTTTTCAGACAATTGATTCGCGAAATAAATACAGCTGTAATGTGTAGTTGGTCGTGACTCATTGCACTTATTGCAAGCATCGAATCAATGCTTAGCTCGATTATTAAGAGGGCTGCGGCTTCGAGTTCTGCTGTAGCTTCGACTTCTTGAATAACTTCGACTGTAACTTCTTCGTCCTTTACCATTGCGCTCGCGGCTTACGCTACGACTTCTGCTTTTTGACAAACTGCGCTCTCTCTCACGTCGAGCAATTTTCGAACGCCATCTGTTTCTACCTCCTGAAAAATAATTAATACAAGTTTAGAAAACAAATTTGACTTGTTGTTTTCCGTGTTGGACTGGAGAACTGATTTTTTGCTTACCTCTATGTCGTCCACCGTATCCGCCGCCGCGGTCTGCTAATTCCAAAAGTTTGGGATTGATAACTTGATTAGCTTCTTTCAGTACTTGTACCAAATCGTTAGCTTTGTTGGCATTGCTGGGGGTGAAAAAGGTGTAGGCTGTACCAGTCTTTTGCCTGCGCCCGGTTCGTCCAATGCGGTGAACATAGTCTTCCGAGCACGATGGATAGTCAAAGTTGATGACAAACTTAACATCTTCAACGTCTGAAATGAACATAAACATATTGTTATAGTACATTGTCACTTGCTCACGTTTACTGTAAAACATTATTTTCCATATTTTCTGAAAAAGACTATATGTTACCTAAATTTATTGTCACTTATGGATCAAGTTTATTGATTAATTAATATGTAATTTAACATTATGTAATAAGATAACACAAGCTAAACTGTCTAATGAACTGTTTCTCGCATGGACAATTTATTCAGCTATTCTAACTGTTTTAATAAAGAAAATGCAGTTGTGTGTATAGTAAAAAGTATTTCAGTAAAAGGGTTGCCAGCAATCAAAAACAAAAATTAAGAAAAAAGTATTGAATGGTTATAAAAGAGAAAGATTAAATAAATTTGGAAAATGTACTGGCACTTTTTTATTGGTGGCTAAAGGTGTTTTGAAAGAATGATTGTAACAGCACAAAAATTGAAATTGGAAAAAAAATTGAAATTTTATTTTTAAGCTAAAAAACGTAAAATTTCTTCAAGATCACAAAAATGTTTTGAAAATGTGAAAATGAAAGACACAATTTTGGTGGAATTTCATTGAAATTTGTCTATTAACAATTGACTATTTGAAAATGAAAGAAATAATTGAAAATTGCTTTGAAATGATTGCAGTTGTAATAATGAAAGGGGATGTTAACATTTATCAAAGTATAACAGAGAATAAAACGATCATAGAAAGAGATTTGCAGGTGGAAGTAAACAGTGCTACTAAAATTTGTTTGGAAAAGAAAAAGGAGCTGTAATTTAGTGAAAAATGCGCTTGAAAAAATAATGGTCAAGCGTGAAGATGATAAGAAAATTTGAGAGACGACCGACACAAGTCGGCGCCAGCAATGCTCTGGGAGTTGTTGCGTTGAATAAGCTCGCGAGGCTCTCGAGCCAAGGGAAAAATGTCATTCGCTCGGTCAGTCAGCTCTCAACTCTCACGTTCACTCGCCTCAAACTGCCTCTCGGCAGAAATTCTATCCGTCTGTCGTCGGTGAGTTGCTTTAAAGAGTTACGATTAATAAATCGCAGGAGAAACGCCAGTGCGTGCGTCTCTGCCAACGACAGGAGGAGAGAGAGAAGTCTGCGGTTGCGTGGCGGTGGCGGTGCGACGAGCGGTGCTGATCGCTCGGTCGGCCGGTCGATGCGGGCGGCGACGGCGGAGCGGGCGCGCTGCGATTGCTCTCATCAGTGGCCTGGCCCCGGAGCAGGCGTGCCTCGCGAGCGAGAGGCGCCGCGCCACCGCAGGAGGAGAGAAGAGCCAGCCAGCAGCGGAGCCGGCCAGTCGGCGGGGCTTTCCTTTCAAGGACGACAGACAGCTTCGGAGGCCCGCTGGCCAACGGCAGTCAGAGCGGCCGACAAGGCCCGAGGGGCCGCGCACGTAGCCCGGCAGTAGCGCCGCCGGGACGAGGACGAGTCCGGTGTATTCGCTTAATTTTACTGCCGGTCGGGCGGCCCTGCAGGCAGAGGAGAGAGAGAACGCGCGAGAGAGAGCAGCTGCTGCTCTCCTGCTCCTGTGCTGCTGTCGCTCCTGCTGACGCTGCTGCAGGCGGCCGGTGCTCCTGCTGCCGCCGCTGATCGTGTGCGTCGCTGGCGAGAGAGAGAGAGAGAGCCGCGAGTGGCACGCGGATGCAGGCGAGGGGACCGGACGACGTCGAGGAAGGCGAGGCAGGCGGCGACGAGCACCCCCGAGACTTTGCGCGGCCTACTCTTGGGAGAGCGGCGCAGCGGAGATATCGCCGCCGGGCTCCTGGGCCACGCGTCTTTCTCTCTTTCTCTCTCTCTCATGGCTGCGCCAACGTCCTTAGCCGGGGGAAGACGACGGCGGCCTCTCGAGCTCCGCAGCCCGCGGACCAGGGGGGCCCGGGCACCGCCTCGACCCCCGTCTCAACGTCTGTCTTTCTATCCCTCTCTCCCTCTCTTTCGTGTGCGTGTGTGCGGGCGATAGCGCGCCATCGCAGAGCGGTACTCTTTGGGCACCGGCGGATGCTCAGACTAGAGGCACGCGCAGCAGCCGCAGCGCAGACAATGCAAACCAGGGTGCACCGCCGAATTAACAGACGGCGGAAGCACCTTCCATTGAATGCAATTTGCATTACCCGGCGTGGGCCTGCGCGCAATGTGCCTCTGCAATGCAAACAAACATCCAGCCGCTTAGTACGCCGTCCTCTCCACCTCGTCGTTATTTTTCTTCTAGTTATTTAGTTTTTTTTTCATTTTCTTTCTTTACAGAAGAGCTTTTTAAAGCCTTTTTTTTCTAATGCTTTTATTTACTAATTGCTACATGCAAGAATTAAGAATGTAACGTAAATTCGCGTATTTGTTATTACAAAAAAAAAAAAAAAAAAAAAAATTTAATAAAAATGAAAAAAATTATAACGATTAAATTTTGAAATTAACAAGTAAACAAAAGTTAGATAAAAAAGTATAGATTTTCCAATGGATCTCCCAAATTTGAGACATCAATTGTTACTCAATAAAATTACAGTTTAATACAAACTCGCCCTATCAATGTAATCAATAAAAGAATAAAATAGATCATTTCTCACCTAATCCTCTAGCTGCTACATCAGTAGCAACAAGTATCGGAGCTTTGCCAGATCTAAAATCTAAAAGGAAAATAGTAAAATTATGTAATTCATGTCTGAAAAATACTTTTTAAACCAATTTAAATACTGTAATTATTGTACCTTGCAAAACCCAATCTCTTTCTTGTTGAGTTTTATCACCATGAATGCAAACAGCTGGCCAACCATCTCTTTTCATTTTTCTTGTGATCTCGTCGACTCTGCGTTTTGTCTCAATAAATACAATGGTTTTGTTCTCTTTTTCTGCCATTATTTCTTTAAGTAATGTACTCAATCTGGAAGAAATAACATTATATTAGCAAACAACTAATAATAAATGATAAGGGCTTTAACATATCCGTTACAACTTACTTAATTTCCTTTTCATATTCATGGCATACATCAATGATTTGAAGAATGTTGTGATTTGCAGATAACTGCAAAGAGCCAACGTTGATTTGGGCATAATCTTTTAAAAATTCTTCAGCAAGATTTTTCACTTCTTTGGGCCACGTCGCGGACCACATCAAAGTTTGTCTATCTGGTCTAATTTGTTCTATGATTTTTCTAATTTGAGGCTCAAAACCCATATCCAGCATTCTGTCAGCTTCATCTAGTACTAGATATGTGCATCTTCTTAAATTTGTTCTGCCAGACTCTAAAAAGTCAAGTAATCTCCCAGGTGTTGCTATTACTATTTCCACACCACTGTCTAAGTCTCTTGCCTGAGAACCCTTGGGAGCTCCACCATAAAGGCATGTGTTTCTAATGCCAGATGAATGTCCAAAGTCGTCAGCAACTTGTTGAATTTGTTGTGCAAGTTCTCGAGTAGGAGCAAGAACTAAAGCAATAGGGCCATCTTTTCTGAGTAGTTTAGGTTGACTATTAATATGTACAATGGCTGGTAAAATATATGATAGAGTTTTTCCTGATCCAGTAGAAGCTATTCCTACCATATCTCTTCCACTTAAAGCAATTGGCCAGCCTTGAGCTTGAATTGATGTGGGTTCTTTGAAACTTTGCCTTCTGCAAAAGAAAAAAAAAACAAACAATTAGTAAATATTCTAATAATTACAAATTATTGAAATATTATTCAATTATTATTTATTGTTTATTAAATATAAGAAAACTATGTATAATTACTTGATTTCTCTCATAACATATTCCGGAAAACCAGCTTCCTCAAATGAAAAAACAGGATTTGGAATACCCTTTCCTTTTAGTGTGATTTCTTTCTCACTACGGTATTGTTCAACCAGACGTGGATCTCTGTTTTGAACCGAGTCACAAGGAATATAAAAGTCCTTTTTAAATGGTTCCAAACGGTTCATGTCCCATCTTGGTTTCTTCAAATTTGCTCCTGGTTGTCCTCTGCCACTCCTTCCTCTATCTCTGCCTCCCCAACGTCTTGGTGATCTACTGCGAGAACGAGTGCGAGACCTTCTCCTCCTGTCTCTGTCACGGCTTCGACTGAAAATCAAGTGCATAATACATACTTTATTTATGTTCAATATTATTTCAATTAATATTTCTTTAGTCATGCAAATATTTCCATCAACACATAATTATGCTTTCTTAGTAAATCTCAATCACACATACTAATATTTTTTATCAATCCAATTATAAAGCTTAAAATGTATTAAAAATCATTAAACCATATTTTCAATGATTAAACATTGCAAATATTACGTCAACTTTAGCGCACATACGTTTAACTACGAATTTTACAAGGCCATCCGCACAACTCGGTGCTTCACGGAAACAGTTAACCGTAATTACTCGGAAATTCCACAAACTCTAAAAATTTAGGATTCGTCGTCGATCTCCATAACCGGCGCAACAACGAGATGAATAAAAAAAAACAACCACCAAACGGAAAATAAAATGAAAAACTCACCTTCTGTAGCGGCCCATCGCCAACGAGAATCCGGCACTTGCGAAATGTGCAAAGGTTGCAGTCTCCTAGGCTAGCAAGGATGTTGCAGCGGCGGGAGAACTGCCGACGATTAACCGATGCCCAGGCGAGTGCAATAAGAACCGATGAAATTTCTTCGTCACCCAGCTATAGAAGCATCTAGCCGCGAAGATGAGCAGCGTCGATTAACAGGCGAGAGCAAGCGTTTGCGCGTGAATCACGTTTTAGCAGGCATTAGCGAACGCTCGCCGACTGCTTGCCCGTTTCCCTGGGAAAAGTGACATGGCGGACCTTCGGAGCTCTGCCTTTTCTTCTCTTCTCCTCCCTTGCCCGCCCCCCCTTCTCTTTTTCCACCCCGCGGTGCGCAGTAGCGCGAGCGTTGATCTGCGCAGTCCTCCCACGCAATACTCATTAGTTGCAGACGCGAGCGGCAGAGGTGCTCGAGTCGCCCGACTCCCCGAACTTCTCTTTCCTGTTTCGCCTTGCGGTTTGAATCGATTTTCTTTCTGTCTCACCTTGAGCAATATTCAATTTACAACTGTAGCTTTTGAACTTGTACCTTGAAATCATTGCTATCCAATGTTGCTGTGATGAATTGATTTTGTTCAAAATATTTGAAAATTACGCATTATCGAGCTAATTTTTTTATGCATTATTACGAGTAAAAGGTGTGGGTTTGAAATAATTTAACGTGAATTGTCAGAGAATATTTTATTGTGTCGCATGTAACATAGTGCACCATTTTTTAGCGTTTGTTCCGTTTCATATATGCTTATTCGTTCATCACAATGTTTTACATTATAACAAAAATAGAAAGAACATTTTAAAGGACCTGCCTTTTTTATTTATAACATAAAGTACCTTTAATGAGCTTAACACTCAATTTTCTCTATTATATTTTCATATTCCACTATCCCTTTGTTAATTTACTGTTTCCAATGAACAGCTTTTGAAGTATTTATATTTCTTCTGGAATAATGATAAAATAAATTATGCCACCAGTCAATAACAACCCTTATTATCACAAACACTTCAATTGTTGTAATTAATCTACTATGAATGTTTCTTATAAAAATAAGATGAAAAGTTTGTTTTTTAACAGACAAATGTCTGTTTTGATAGAGGAATGTTCTAATACAATTTTAAATTCACTAAGTAGGTACTGCAGATGATTCCTTAACATTTCCTTGTTCACTTTGGTATCTGTAAATAAATTAAATATTTTTTAAATACTTATAAATTATTCAAAGACATGAATGTAATAGCTTTAAAAAAACTTACTTAATTGCTCTGGCTACTTGATAGAGTGCAGTGAATGCAACAAATAAATTGACACTGAACAAACTCCAATTTTTAGGTGTTATGGCCAAGGAGTACCTAGTCCAAATAGTACCAGTAAGACCAAGAGCAGTGGATTGACTAATAGAAATTTTATCTGCAGGCCTTGAAAGATCTCCTAAACCGGCTATTACAAGACCCTGAAATTCACAAACATGGATACAAACTTTAGAAAAATATTTTATAAGAAAATTGCAAATGTAGCACTGTACATTTTACTTTGTAATGCTTATACAGCAAATTAACTTACCCATTTAAATGCCGGAGCCCAGAAGAAAATCGTTTGTGGACCTACAACGAAAATTTTACAAATTTTATTTTATTTACATAAAAAATAATTATATTTCTTTTAATTGTTAAACAATCGAAGAATCGAACAAATTTTCTATCTAAAAGCAGAAAAAAAATAATAGAAAAAAAAACATCAATTACGCGTCGAACGTATTTCGGAGCAACCATGAGAATCATGCTCGCTCTCAATTTAGTGACACTCGGGGTCAAGAGCGCGTGGTGGGGATAAAGAAAGAGGGAGAGAAAGAAAGAGCGAGATAGCGAGTATACAATCACGGCAGGCAGTAGCGCATGAATCGCGAAAAAGTAGAAGAGATAAAATTTTACAAGCCAGAGGGGAAATTTCGCGCAACCGTGATTGCGGCAACGCTTGCCGTCTGCGGCGCAGATCAGCCGTTCCAATCAGCTGGACCCTCTATATAAGCGCAAAAAAAACGACCCGTCTGCTCGTGTATATATACAGATTACAGCGCAGCTGATCTTGAGAGAGACACCGTGTAAATTTTCGTGGAGACACTGTTGGCAAAAGAGGGGGGGGAGACGCGGAAGGAAAGGGTGAATGGAGCAGCCTACCTGCTGGGTGTTTCCACAGAGGCTGGAGCTTCTCCGGGACGCGCTTGCCAATGGCTTGCATAGAGGTCTTGTAAAGGGCCGATGCCATGTCTCGTTCGTCGGGCTCTCGAGTCGTCGAAGCACTGCGCGGCTCGGGCACTCGCGCAGAGAGACACACGGAAGTCGAGAGAGTCGGGGTATATAGTGGCAGAGTAGTCGTCCAGTAGCGGTAGAGTAGCGACTCGCGCCACGCGCCTTTCTCAGCGGCCTGCTGACGTCGAGGAACTATATGCCTCTATATCTATCTCGCTCTGCGGCTGCTGCGCGCACACACAGCGTTATGTCAGCAGTCACTCGGCACTGCCGTAAGCTCTGCCTTCTTCCTGGCCTTCCCTTTTTTTTTCTTCTCTCGTCTCCTTCCCCCACCCCACCTCTATACCTGTACTCCAATACATTTAATCGAGCGCACACGCATACGCACGTGTGTATATAGCCCTCCTCTCGTTTCGTCTTTTTGATTACAGACTGATTGCTTCACCTATTACTAATTGTTCATTCGTCTGCCAAATGTATACGCCCGCAACGATTACGTTAAATTTCTTTATCTTTCCATTGCTTTATATAAACTGAAGAATCTTTATTCTGATAAAAGTCAATGTTTTATCACATTCTTTAGTTTAATTTTGATATTCGTTACTATAAGCTTTGAAAGCGGTTTCGCAGAAATATACAGTCAATACAATACTCGACGTACAAATACGCGAAAAGTAGTCCAGACGATGCTAGAGATAAATAAAATTGAACGAAATAATCAATGAAGCTCATTAGAAATCCTTAAAAAATTTCACACCTGATACCTTTAAAAAGTTTGACATTGGCCTTCCTGGCTTTTACCGCGTGACCTAGAGACACTGAAAACAGACGCGCGCCGAAGCATGCCAAGTTCTATGTTTTTATGTTGTGCACCGGGATGCCGATACTATTAATAAACACGGTACAACGTAGTAAAGTGCATCCTCATACAAGAATACCCTTCCTATTCCCAAAAACTTTTCCGGTTCGAAATACTTTTTTTTTCTCTCCAATGTTTACGTAACTTACGCGTTGTGTGGAATTTTCGAAATTTTAACGTTTTTTTTTAATTATTTAAATTTTTATGTTAATTAACAATTTCGTTGAAACGTATTACTATTCTTTTTATTAATTTCATATAAAAATGGTGCGCGTAAATCACGAAAAATATAGGTAGACGTGATTTACCGGTACGCTAATATCGATATATATTTTTATTAATTTTAATGGAAGATAATGAAATAAATTTAAAAACAAATTATGTACAAGGTATTTTATTGTATTAAAAAATTATACATGTAAAAAAACGTATTTACAATCTTGGCTTATGTTATACAGATGCGCAAATGCAGTTGTACACATTTAATTAAATGTCATCAATGTATGCGTTTATTCGAGGTAGTTATTATTCAAAAGGAAAATAATAAAAATGTTTTAAATCTAAAAATTTGTCAATTTAAATTTCACATTGAATCCGTAATTTATTTTAAATTTATAAATAATTATTTTTCATACGAAATGATTAGAATGATATGTTAGCCAATCACATTTTAATTTTCTAATGAATACAATGTAGTCGCCAATTCTCTTTAACAAATTTCTTTACGTCTTTAATTTATTAAAAAGATTTAGGTCAAAAAATAAAAACACCGACATCGAGGATCAAATGCTTAAGCTTCTTATCTCCAGTCAATCACGCTAACATTATCAAAGTAGGATTTCAACAATAAAGTTTATCACAATTATTAAAACTCCAAATAATATTTATTTTAAATTGCTACTGCTACTTTAATTACTGAATAGAACACAATCTAATAATAATTATTGTTGAAATCCAGGACAATTATTGAATTAATAATTTTTTACTCACTTCATTCTCTTTTTAATCATCAGTGTTAGAACATTTTTAGTTTTTGTGCGTAAAATATCGTGAGTCTTTCTTTTTCCTCTTTGTTCCAACTTTCCTTTTCGATAAAAACTACCTTAAATAATACCTTAATTTTACAAAATTCGTACAAAAAGTAAATAGTTCATCTTACATTTGCCTAAATTTATTATCAAATTTTTCACAATTTTTAAGTAGATAAGTATCACGAATGATGAACTACACGTATCGAATTTTTTGTTCGTCTTACTAGTTCATATCATAATTTTGCCAATTGCACTTTATTCTCTTAACTCAGTAACTGGAAAATCATAATATTAAAAAAAATTTATACATTGATATAATTTTTTCGGAAAAATCATCAGTCTCCGTTTTCTAAATGCAATATAAATTCTTATCATACGAAATGGGTACATATTGCCGTAGTAGTAAATAAAAATGCAATAAAATGCATTGGTTTCAGCACAAGAGCATATTTTATATCACTGTATTGCATCGCATAAAAACAACAATTATAAAAAAAATATAACATGTAGAATGAAAAATCCTACCAAACATTATATAGGTAATAAATGCACGTATTATCTAAAAATCTAATCAATAAATGCTAAAAATCTTAATAGATGATATTACAATAAGACTTTACCATTAATCAATAAAAACAATTTATGTTGTCTCTATTGACAATATTGTGAACAATCTTGGTTATTTCATACCTCATTTACTACACAGGTCGTTTAGCACGTATAATGGTTCACATTGGGTCTACAAAAGATATGTAACTAAATGATTTTAAAAATGTTGAGACAATCCTAACCGTTTACGGATTATTTACAATTTTTAAGGCACTAATTTTCTAAATTCATCATGCACTAGAAAAATATTTATTTTTTTAAATTTCAGTAAAAATTACTGATTTGTGGAGAATATTTCATTGTTTACCAAAATACGCACTTGCAAAATGCATCACACATTGTTAAAAATATTATAATTATAAAAACAAAAAAAAGTAACTCAACATTGAAATAAAATTCTGAATATTATACTCGAAAAAAATTATAAAAATTCAAGCAGGATGTTTATCTATAGTATATTATGCAACTAGTACGAGAAAAAGTCGTTTTTTTACAATTTTAAACATTATGAGCTAGATTTTTGAACAATATGTTCGAAATTCGCCGGATACCTCGTAATTTAATGTTACAATTAAGAGCTTCTCATAATAAAAAAATCCTTCGTATATTATGTTACAAGGGGCAGAAGAACGTTGTTATTCCCGCGCATGAAGTTTACTATAATTTACGCAAGGGAATAACTGCTTTGCCTCTTGCGACATCCGTATTTTTATTTACGATTGGTCAGGGATGGCCATACAATTATTCCATGTAAAAGAGGGAGATAAACAGTGGTTTTATTTCCACGCCGCAATAATGGCTTATTTTGTGAGAATAATGCACTGTTTCTATCCCGATTTTACCGGGAATAATGAGGCTATTATTGACCTATTGGGAATAAAAGGGTATTATGCCAGTAGGGAACAAAAATAAAGAAGGGCTTAGATCTCAATTGCTTCCGTAGTATTTTTCAAAAAATACACAGTGCAAAAAAGTACTACTTTATACACAGGTATGAAAAAAATGATAAATTGTGTAAATAAATAAAAATGTTTTGAAAACGACTATTAAAAAAACAACTGTTTCTCATACGCCGAGTAGACATGAAAACATTATCTTCTCACTCAGAAATTCAAAATAGTACATTTCGATACTAGTGTAAGAAGGTAGATTCATGTCTCTGGTTATGTTTTCACTCGAAAAAGACGAGATTATGCGCATTCTGCCATTACCGTTAATTAATAAATAACTGTAAATATTTTTTGTATTTCAAATTGCAATAAAAAATATTTACTGATTTATTAATTGTTTAAAACCTAAATTGCTAATTAAATGTAAAACCAAATCATTAAAGGAATTTACAAAATTCAAATGGCACTATTTTAATTGCAAATTCGTACCTTACAAATTAATTTTTTCTTTAAAAAATTTGCTATTTCAAATCATTATTATGGGATTTCATAACAAAAATTCTGATTATGGAGTTAAGTGTTTAAAACTTTTTAATCAGTTATTGTCGATATATGAATCTGAACTTCTATTGTTGTATTACATATATGTAATCCTGCTAAAAAGTATTATTGTACTTTAATTTGTTTAAAAGCATGTTTTTTTTTTAAATTTTTGTCTTTTTCAAGAAATTTTTTATTTCTTAAGTAATAATCGGTAAAATTTGTCGTCTTAACAGTACGTTTAATAATGAATCATTTCTATTTATATACAATCTGGCAGTATGCATTATCACAATAATATTGAAAACGTTTCAAATAAAACTTATCTAGTAATCCGCACAATACTAATTTAAAAATTTTACGTTATGTTGTTGGAAAAAAAAATTTTGTAAACATTTTCAACCTTATTTAATCTTCGATTGTCTTACTCTCCTTTGTCTTTAAAACGCTTGTCTATTGCAATATCACAATTGATTGCTTTCAATCAACGTTACTCTTCTTTCACTAGCTATAAAAAATGCAACTACCTTTTATGATTTAAATATTGCTAAGCAATATTTTAAGTGATTAAAATAAAATAAAAATTACCCTAAACTAGATGGTATTTTTCTCTACATTTTAAATTGTTAACATTTTACAATTAACGAAATTAAAATTATGCAAAATTATTCTAAGTAACATCTATGCATAAAATTAACTAATTTTAGTTGAAAAAAATTATTCATTTTTTCATTGAAGTAAAAAATTATAATAATCTGCAAAGCTTCTTTGCAAATATTGTAAATGAACAAAAGTTGGTTTGCTTTCGTTTCAAAGAAAAAATGCACTCTTCATTGAAACGATTAAAAATTGCAATAAATTTAAGAGAATGAATGAATAAATAGCTTATAATTACTGATTGTGCCATGGATGTCCACAGTCAAAAATTGAGAAAAATCGTCGGAAACGCAAACGTTGACGTTGTCAGTGCAGCTCGAAGGAAGTTGAACACATCCAAGAAGTGCAGGCCTCTGGGGCTCGTTGACCGATGCCGATTTGCGGTTCCAGTACTCGTCAAAATTAGGAAACAAGCCCATCTTTGCAGAGCCAGCCTCCTTTTTCATTGTCGTCAATTCAGCACTTTGACTGGTTGTTAGTCTGTAACTGGAGCGAGGACTCATGCCGCTACCGATGATTGGACTGCTTACACTGCGGTTGAACATTCCCGTTCGACTGCGACGATTCTGATTTTTGTCAGAACTTTTTAAGAGAGCCACGTTCCACCAGGCCATCTCGTCGCAGTTGACGGAAAGAAGAATGGGCACGCTAATTGAAGTTGGCGACCAGTGAAATTGACAAATGTGGCTGCTATGTAAAGACAGTCTTTCCAATACAATTTGCGTTTCCAATTCAATAATCTAAAAAAATTCAATTTATCGTTATATGATTCAAAATATTTGAGTAATAAAGTTTTAAGTTTTTGTTTAACGTACCGATATATCGCCGTTGTCAAGCGCTACAGCTAAATACTTTTCATCTTGGGAAAATTTACAAATGTGCACTGGTTTATCGTAAGTATGACGCAAATAAGTTTCGATCTTGAATGTATCTATTTGAAGTTCACTTAAATCTGGCAACATGTATACCGTTACACTTTGTTCCTCCTTCAATAATGCTAAATAACTTTTGCTGTCACTCAAAGTACTGTTAATAACAGTTCCATCACCACCCACGTGTCTGTATAATTCTTGCCAATCAAGATCTTTAACTAACCAGTATTTTATTTCCTCATTCAATGATATAGTCAATACGTTATCTTCAGTTATTTTATGAACATGCAAAACATGGTTTGCGTTTTCAATTGATTTTGAAAATTTTACACTCTGATATACCTTAAATATGAAGATAAAATAAAAATTAACAAACTGTAACAGGCGATATCAAGATAATCTTATAAAGACGTCGACGACTCTTACCTTTAAACAATTATTTCCTGCTTTAGATAAAGCTATATAATTATTTTGTAAACGTAATACATCAATAAAACTATTAGTGCAATCAAGTTTTGCTATCAATGAGGATTGTCCAGATGTCATATCATAGAGAATAACTGATCCAGGTTCTGTGACATAAATCAACTTTTTGGCACTATTGTCAAGTTTAATGTATACAATTCTACCATGATGTGATTCAATTGTAGCTGTAGTTTCTTTTCCGCAACGAGCCGTCATTGATGTTGGGGATATTTTTAAAACTACAAAATTATCCTTTCCAAAATTTTCCATTTTTGCATCAAATAAAAGTTTCTTTACTGATTTTGGTTTTTCATCCCCTGTGATTCGCCATCTATGAATCCATTTTTTTTCACTACCACAAATCTGAAAAAAATAATGTTAATAATCAATATTTAAAATGAGATTAAAATACAATATAAGTTGTATGAAATTAAAATCCTTACTAGATGAAAATTTTCTTCCAATAACCAAAAACTATCAAGGGAAGTAACATTACCCTTGAAATAAGTTATTAAATTGTCAGGATTAAAAGCTTTCATTACACTAATGATGCCCTTAGAGTTGGCAATTATTAAATATCTAGCATCATAAGTTAATGTGGCAGCAACATAATAAGTGTTTTTATCTTTTTCTTCAGTTTTTATACATTTTTCATAACTATGAATGTGCTCTTGCTTAAAGAACCACTTGAAATAGAATGAGATTTTATCCGTAACAACAATCAAACAATTATCTTCTCCAGGTACTTTTGAAAAATATATAATTTTGGGATTATCAAGTTGCAAATTATACTGAGAAACATATCCATAATGTTGATCAGTTTTTCTCTTGTATATTCTAATAACAGAGGTGGTTTCATCCATTACATGAAGAAGATTGTCCTTTGAAGATAGGCACACAGCTCCAAAATGATGCCTGATAAATCATTATTTTATTGATCTCATAAATATTAATAATTGTTCTATAAAATGTAAGGTAAATAATAACAATTAACTTACTTGTTACAAGTATCTTGCCAAAGGTGATTTCCATGTATATCCCATAGCTAAAATAATTTTTTTTTTTGAAAAATTTAATTGCTTTTTCTAAATTTTTTTTATAAAATAAATTTTAATATTTACCCTGACAGTTCCTGAATTTGTACAAGCAATTATTTTATTGTCTGATATAGTAAATTTCATATCTGTTATACGCTCATGGACAACAGTAAATGTTTTTATGCTGTCGTCGCGTTTACTATCGAAAACACCTGTCCAAAACCTTTGCTTACATTGTGGGCTCTGGACTGGGATGCTATATTTATCACTGGCATAATCAATATTACTTAAATCAAAAAGTTTCATAGTACCATTAGCACTCAATGCTAAAAAATGATTGCCTTTTGTAGATAAAACGATCTTTTTAATAGCAAATTGTTCGTCATGTCCAACGAAAATTATTCGCTCACGATTATTACAATCCCATAAAATAATTTTGCCGTCATTACTTCCAACTAATATATGACTTGGTTGATCAGTAAAAGCAATTGTACTAGCATTTGTGATTACTTCTTCACAAAAGTCCAAGTATGGATTTGTCATGTCTCTTTCATGCGACAAGTAAAGAGCAGACGATCTGGATGATGCTAATTTTTTTGCTGTATCTTTAACAAAACCGTCTGAATGATCTAAGGCAATTTGAACTAAGTCCAAGCATTTCATATGTCGATGTTTTGCTAAAGTATTAGCATTATTTTCCAAAAATTTTTCAAGATCTACAATATTTGATTCTATAGTGTAATCTCCATTTTTAGTAATATACTTGCGATATTTTTTTAAATCTATAAACAAATCACTTAGACCAGTGTAATTAATTTTTGCTTGAAGGAAATCAAAATCTGTATATAATTTCGGAAATTCTTCAAACATTTCTGCCTGCTCTAAATGATGGCCGATGTAAGAAAAGCTGTAATCGTCGTTTGGAAGTTTTGAAAAATTCCCTTTGCAGTAGGATTGACATTTATGGATAAAAAATTTATGTTTATCTCGCAACTGCTCGGCTGTTAATTTTTGTCGAAGATGGCACAATAAAAGGTCGTGAACTCCATACACATAGCTTCGTAAATCATCGTTCCATTTTTTTGCAGCAAGAGATTTATGACAGAAATGCATCATTTGATCATCAACAGAGTATGGTTTTTCATCCCATAAAATTTCTAATGTCTAAATAAACAAACATAAGTCGTTGTAAATTTTTTGAATATTTTTTTTTAAAATGATTTGAAGTTAAGAAAAGATTATCTTTATGCATACCTTAGGCATAATATTAACATCCTCACTGAAAATAACTAGATTTTCATAACGCTCTCTTATTTCTGGTTCTAGTTGATCTATACACATGTCAAAAGTTGCTTCTTGAATTTTCATAAATTCCTCAATTACTCTGCAAATAAAAGAATGTTGCTATTAAAAATTATCCATGTATTAAATTTGTAAAATTTATAAAAATTCAGAATGTTGTATTACTTATTCTTAGAGTTTTTTGTACGAAGACAATCTAAATAATATTTCCATCTTCCAAAATTATGAATCATGTCATATTGGAAATTTTTAAATTGAGCTGCAAACATAGCAATTAATAAAGGCATTCCTTTACATTCTGCATGAATTTGTTTTGCTTCTGGTGGTAACTGCTCAACACGAATGTCAAGAACTTTGGCAAATAAGCCTAATGTTTCTTGTTCCGTAAAGCCATGATCCATCTATAAATATTTATATTATTTAATAAAATATATAAACAATAGTCTTAAAATGTTATAGTTACTCTACCTTTACTGTAGAATAATTTCTTTTATTCAAAACTCCAATATCTGCAGTTATAACTAATGTTTTACAAACAAAATCAAATAGGTCAACTACTTCTTTACTACAGACATCATCTAAAATTAGTAGGGCATGTCTGTGATTCACTTTTCTAAAATGATTTTCTATAGCTTGTTTTAAACTTTTTTCTAAACATTCTGAATTTACTGATTCTAATGGAAAATTTAGGCTTTTAATTTGATGGTATAAATTATTTAATTGAACTAAAATTTCTTCATTAATGTCTCGGTTATATCCAAATTTTATCCAATAAATTTCATTCTGCAAATATGTAAAAATTAAGATAAATTATTTTTATAGTTGTAAACTTATTACTTTACTTAATTAAGTAAATTAGAGGCATTAAATTTTAAACTAACCTTGAATAATTTTAGTGTTAAGTCTTTGTCTTTAAGTATACTAGCTGTTAAACATGATTTTCCAAAACCTTTCATACCATGAAGTGCTATGTATCCATTTGGTTGTAAATCCTTTAATGCATCTTTGAACTTCTCGATCTAAAGGAAAAATAGTTGGATAAAATGTAATAATTAAAATTTTCTATTAAATGTAATACTTTACATCCAAGTATTTATTAAATTTAGACAAAACTTACATTTAAAAAATCCAAAAGTAAGGATAAAATAGAAAGTAAGATGTTTTTAGTACAAGTAATATTAGTTAATGTAAAAGGAAAGTTAATTGTATGCATCAATGTACTATATATGAGTTTTAAATTTCACTTCATTTTAGTTTTTTAAAAATAAACAATTCTCTTTTTTTGCTTGTATTTCCATAAGTATCAACGATATATTAATTTTATCTATAAGTTATCTATAACTATGAATTTCTTACCATTTCTTCTCTTGTTACTGTCAATGGTGAAACTGGTTGCATATGCTGATAAACATGAGATACATCATTGATTGTTACTGCTAATATTTTATCTATTTCATCACTCAACCAACAATATTGATGCTTCAATGATTGATGAAAAATTTCAAATGCACGGCGTCCTCGTCTAATACATTAAAATATAATAAATATTTTTGGTTATAAAAAAAATATATAAACAAACTCTGTGAAAATACCTTGGTAAGATATCCAGTAAAATTTGAGCTTTTTCTTCTTTACTGTTCCCCCTTTCTATATCATTAATATCCTCGTCTTTTAAAATAAACTCTGCTCTCAACGGCGATAGTATCCCATTGTAAACATCCAAATCATCAATAATTTTTTGTCTTACTTGTCTAAGGATATTCTGATGTGATGGATCCATAGTTATAAAAGTATCAAACCTTGCTCTTGAATTAACTAATATCACAGGTCTGTAAAATTAAAAGATTAAAACTTAATAACCCTTTCTGAAGCTGTAATATTGTCAGCTACAGAGAACCATTAAGATAAAGTAATTTGATAAAATTGACTGATTAGATGTGGTGTTTGATGTATCAGTTATAACTAGGTAAGTATAATCAGCTTATCTGGTAAAGGTAGACTAATGTAGTAAAAAGACACAAACAGGTAAGTAAAGCATAAAAACAAAAACAAAAGCATAAAAGCGTACAAACAAATACATGAAAAACTAAAAATGTCGCTCAAGGACGAGCCAAAGGAAACGTCAATCTTGCGATAAAAACTTACATTTACAAAATCACAAATTCTAGCGGAGAAGGAGAGCGCGAGCAGCAGCTAAATCGCGGACTGCTAGGTAGAGCCCTGGCAACAGCGGCGTTCGTCCTAGCATCCTCAAATGCACGAATAATTTGTACTCCAGCGCAGCGCGTTCTCGTTTACGCTGGGCTAAGTGTCCATGGCAGTGGTTGGTGACGGTGTTGTAGTCACGCAGAAGGTCTACGCAGCTACACATGCAGCGTAACGCGTGCTGTGCTCTTTGTTTGAAAACGCATACGAAGTCAGTAGTGTGTGCGCTACAGCTGCAGCAGCGTCTAATCCTAGGGACCCCCTCTCCTTCGCAACAGTCCGCGGTGGGCGCGCTGGCTCTCTCTCTCTCTCTCTCTCTCTCTCTCTCTTTCTCTCACAATTTAGTCTAAGACTCTACAATGCATGCGAGATGACTGCACTAGTGCAACTATACTGCAACTGCAAGCAGCGCGCTGCCCGCGCTGATGCAACGCAGGTAACAACATGCATGTATTCCACCTTCCGCGAGTTCCCAATTCGCGTAAATCGCATGCCCGCGCTTATATGAATACGCTCGATTATTGGCTGGTACCTACTCATTAATAATTTCATTTAACAAAAAATTCACGTTTAAAGCGTTTTGACAAAATAACAACGATCGTCACTGGAGTTGAGACTGTTCTATTTTTACGTGGTTCTTATTTTCGATTTTGACCGTTTTTATTAAAAACAACTCGATGTTTCTAGCATAAAGGTAAAATTTGTAAAATTTCAAAATTTTAATCAGATAGGATTTTAAATATTATTTTCATTTTTAAATTGAAAAAAATTGTTTTTACGCAATTGACAGCTTGATGACTCGGCTCTGCAAGAGCACATACATCGAAATCGACCAAAAAACTAGAACAAAAATTTTAATATGATAAAAACTACTATAGGATCATCCTCAATAGAAATTGTTGCCGAAAACTGAATCTGATGTACTTATAAATTATTAATTATTAAATATGTTTCATTTATTTTAAATAATATTATTGTTTTACTAATATTATTATGATAAATAACATTAGTACACGCTTAAATACGTTCCACTATAATCATTATATTCGGAACGCGGAACTTTACCCGCCTGTGAAGGCTGCGTGTATATTACGTCTCGCTCTTTTTCTACGCGTTGGAGTCGACGGCTCCAAAAACGATTTACAGAATTTGTACACTGTGTGCTCTTGTTGTGTACACATTACACAAGACTTTAAGGTTAGAGTACGATTAAACGTATTCTCCTCTGCGTTGTAGCGTTGGATCCTCCAAAAATTATGTTTTATTTATAAAAATATGGGTCTAACGTGTCCAATTAGTTTTGTATTATGAAGTGAATTTATAACGTACGCTAATTAGTTAACCTCTTAAATGGTCTCGATGTATTTTCGAAGTAATCATTCTTCATAAAGACTAGCATAAAATTTTAAGAAAACATGGCAAATCGCACAGTCAAAGATGCGAAATCAATCAGAGGTACAAATCCACAGTATCTCGTTGAGAAAATCATCAGAAGTAGAATATACGACAGTAAGTATTGGAAGGAGGAATGTTTTGCGTTAACCGCAGAACTCTTGGTGGACAAGGCTATGGAGCTAAGGTAATTTATAACTCAAGTAATTAAAAATTTTTGAAAGTATTGTTCTACTACAATAACCAAGAGGAAATTTAATGTTTTCAGGTTTATTGGTGGAGTGTACGGTGGAAATGTAAAACCAACGCCATTTTTGTGTCTCATACTCAAAATGCTCCAAATTCAACCGGAAAAAGATATCATTGTTGAGTTTATAAAAAACGATGATTTGAAATATGTCAGAGCGTTAGGTGCTTTTTATATGAGGCTTACAGGCTCATCTCTAGATGTATTTCGTTATTTGGAGCCTCTTCTCAATGACTACAGAAAGTTGAGAAAACAAAACAGACAAGGGCAATTTGAATTGGTACATATGGATGAATTTATTGATGGTTTGTTAAGAGACGAAAGAAACTGTGACGTTATTTTGCCTAGAATACAAAAGAGGCATGTATTAGAAGAGAATAATGAACTTGGTAAGTAAAACAGTCTTTTACATAACTATTTTTTGCAAATTAGCAATACGACTAGATCTGTTGCTTGTACTCAATACAGTTTGCTAAAATAATATTTTTTATTTTACAGAGGCTAAAATATCAGCTCTAGAAGACGACATTGATGAAAATTTGGAAAGTTCTGAAGACGACGAAGTACCGGCAATATCCGAGCGGAAAAGAATGGACGACTACGAACGTGAACGAGATCGTTATCGAGAGCGAGAAAAGCGACATTCGCGTCTTGATAAAAAGGATCGAGGTCGTTCTAGAAGTAGATCCAGATCCAGAGACAGAGACAGGAGAGAGAGGGACAGAAAACGAGATAGATACAACAAGGATCGCCGAGAAAGAGATCGTGGTGATCGGGATAGAGACAGGGATCGTAATGATCGGGATAGGGACAGAGACAGAGAACGGGATAGGAGAAGAGACCGGGACAGACGCTAAGAAAATTTCAAAGACGCTGCTCGATAAATAAACTTGACTAATGTATTGTATTAAATGATTTTTGTAAGGGATGTTTTCATAAGAGAAATAATTTTGTGAAAATAACTGTAAGTAATAAAAATAAATTAATAAACTAATTTTCACCTCGAATTGGAGTTATTTTATTATAATTTAGACTCTCAGAAGCTTAATAAGATGTTGAAATAAATTTTAAATATAGGAAAAAATGTAAATACGTTTAGGAAACTTTTTTTACATAAATGACGTTTATGACGCGTGTCGTGTAAGAATTTCAAATTTCATCAGAACGCCGCATTGTAGTGTCTGCGTTTGACAAGGTTTCATGCAAGCACATGAGATGATATTCCAGTTTCTGTTTGTTTAAATAGTAATGGTATTTTGAAAGGTAATATTATCATAAATTCAATTTTTGTTAATTTTACGCTAGTGTTTATAGAATTTACCACGTGTCATTACGCGTTAGAGTTTCACGCCGCCTAACCTCACTTCAATGATTTGTTTTGCATGTTAAGTCCACAAATTTTAATACCATTTTTGAAGTATGTAATAAAATAGTATCGAAAATAAAAAAATAAAGTTTATTTATAACAATTTTAAATTATTCAATTTCTGTTTTCAAGTGTGCTATGAGAGATCCCGTTTATAACAGATCAAAAGATGCTATTGTTTTGCCCAACATGTGCCAATCTTTTACATGTTGAAGAAGGAACGACTGCACTACGCTTTGCCTGCAACACCTGTCCCTACGTATTTAACATCAACCGGCGAGTAAGCACTAGGACTTACCCCAAGCTCAAGGAAGTAGATGATGTTATGAACAGCTCGGCTGCTTGGGAGAACGCAGATGTGACCGAAGAGAGATGCCCAAAGTGTTCTCACGACAGAGCATACTTTCATCAAATGCAAACTCGTTCTGCTGACGAGCCTATGACTATATTTTATCATTGTGCCAATCCTCAGTGTCAACATAAGTGGCGAGAATAAGAGGTAATTTTATAATTGCACAATTGCTTAGCATTTCATCACTTTCTTTTTAACCGATTAACCAATTTAAGGTCATGAGATTGACTAGTATTTTGAGGAACAGATTTGTCAACCCAAACACCATGGGACCAATAAAGACGCGTCTGCGAAATGCAAAAGACACTATAGCCTACATGCCAACCAACAAAATGTGGTTTACTGCGGGTTACCGCAACGCAGCAATAGCGGCCGAGTTGATTCGCAGTGGGAAAATCGTTGCCTTACCAACAGACACTGTGTACGGCTTGGCTGGAATGGCCCAAAATGATTACTCAATTTCCAGACTTTACGAAATTAAAGAAAGGGACCCAAACAAGCCATTGGCTATTTGGTAAGATTAAAACAACATGATTTACTGTACTTCTATCTATCTCTGTAATACATCAATTAATCCTTTTTACAACAGCCTCTGCGACGTCGAGGACATCGACAAGTGGGCGCACACGGAGGACTTACCAGAGGGCTTAGCCAAAGCTCTGCTGCCCGGTCCAACGACACTGGTGCTTCGTCGTAAGCCTGCTTTAAACCCGGACCTCAATCCCGACGAGCCGAACGTCGGGATTCGCGTGCCGAACTACGACTTTGTGCGCAGCGTCGTACGTATGCTGAACCAGCCGCTGGCGTTAACCAGTGCTAATAAGAGCAACACCTGCAGCACTTTACATCCCAGCGAATTCGAGGACCTCTGGCCCCAGCTCGACGGCGTATTTTACGAGAAGATGAACACGCGTGGCTTGAGGGCCTCTTGGCGTCGCGGCTCCACGGTTGTCGATCTGACGGTTAAGGGTGAATTTGAGATACTCAGGCATGGTATTGGCTTCAACAAAACTATCGATATTTTGCAAAAGTTTGATTTGATACAACGAAAGACGATTAAGAAGAAGAAAAAGAAGAAGATAAACGAACCGGAACAGAAAGAGGAGGATGATTGTAAGAATGAGGAGCCGAGCACTTTGGAGGATGAAAAGTCGGAGGCTCAGGCAGCTGTTTGAGGATGCGAGTTAGGTAAAAAGTGCTGTTGTACCAATTGTATCTGGAAGATTGAAACTGGAAGATTTGTTGATGAACAGAAGATTGTTAATTATTTTTATGGATTAATAAACACGTGTTTTACTTTATCATTGCAATAACTAAGTATAATTTTTAAAATTCTCTTTGCTACACAATTAAAATAATAATAATATATATATATATACATACAGACAAAGATATACATCATTATTGAACATTATTGATTGCGCATGTAAAATTAAACATTTCATCATTTTTAATAATTTCAATGACCTATATCAAAGTACTTCAGACATCAGCATTATATTCTTACCGATCGTTACATTCTCGATACTTTTTTTTTCTAAATTATAGCTGTCGTTTTAGAGTCGACACTCTACAATACAAAGTCCAAATAAATCTCACGTCTTTATTAATACGTCAATTTCCAACATGGAAACAACAAAAGCTGACGTCGCAACGTGTTCATGCTAATCCGGACAATGCAAAAGCGCAAATAACGAGGCGTGTATACTTTTAGAACGACTCCTTGCGAAAGCTAAAGCCAAACTGATCGCACTTGTAGCGCAGTATCCGGCCGAGCTGCGGCGGTCCGCAATAAAAGACCGTGACTTTGCCTTTCTTCCGATCCTGCAGCTGCTTGAACACCTTGTCCCAGTTCGGCCTGCCGGCGTTCGTGCGCGTCTTCAGGCCGGTTATCAAGTCCCGCTTCTCCTGTAAAGCGCGAATAAACGATGACATTGTAATATCAGTGCGTAATAGAGTGTGTCTCGTTGTATCGAAGCCTACCTTCTCGTGCAGCAGATCGAGTGCGAGCTGCAGTCCAACAGCCTTCATGTCGCTCTTTTGCAAAGCGCTCGTTATGTACATGTGCATCTCGAGGAAGCGCTCCATCGTCGCGCCCAGCTCGGCCTGCTCCATTTCCAGCTGGGAGAGCAGATTGACGAACCACTCGAACGAGCGCTGGTCCCGGTTGATCCAGAAAAAGTCCACCTGCACGTATACGCGCACGCGCGCGTGTCTTTATTCGTAGTCGGAAATTTTGGAAAATAAAAAAAATGAATCTTACCTTTCTGAGGTTCATCACGGTAACGGGTATCTCGCTGGCCCAAGAAAACGAGCATTTCGGACAGGTGTGCCGGGCGTTCCAGTAGCGGTGCATGATCGACTGGAGTATCGAGGCGAACGGAGTGACGCCGATGCCGGTGGCTATCAGCACCGCGTGCTGCGCCTGGAATATGTGGCTCGACGGCGCCCCGTACGGTCCGTCCAGGTAGATCTATCAAGCAAAACGATCAATAACCGATATGCCGTCCAACGATTAACCGATCGGTAAAGAACACAGCAGAGAGGTAGACGTACCTCGAGTGGCTTGCCAACTGGATAATTGAGTGCATTGTGGCAGGAGGAGGCCTCGCACTTGAGGCCCCTGAAGCAGCTGGGCTTGCGCCTCGTCTGGACGAGCCTGCCCTCCTCGGCCATTATGACAGCGGGCAGACTGCTCGGCTGGCCCTTGGCCTCGTCGTCGCCTGGGAAACAGGGCGATTTCGTTAGGCTCGTCGGCTGGGCTGGATTAGTACGGGAGACGAGGAGGCTCGACTCACTCGATTTCCCGGGGGCAGTTGGCTCCTGCTGCGGCTGCTCGTACTCGCAGTTCTCGAGGCTCGGCGTTTTGAAGGCGATTATCGTCGGCTTGGTGCGCATGTAGCGGAAGCTCTGGGCCAGCGACTTGTTCTGCGGGCTTAGGTAGGCAAGCCCGAGGGACTTGAGCCGCGCCCGGCGCATCGAGCACTCGTCGAAGCTCCTCTCCGACTCGGAGCGCATGTAGTCGCGGAGCCTGTAATCGATTTTATCCTCGTTTTCATGCGTCCTTGTTGGCTCTTTACGAAATCGTTTGTTCTCTCTCCACAACTTACACCATGAGTCTCTGTCGTTTCTTCGTCTTGGTCTGTATGTCCGGCATGGAGAATGACTTCTCGAGCGGCACCTTGCTGCCGGCTGCCAGCTTATTCAGACGCTTGTCTCTCAGCATCTGCTGCGTCGTGCTGTTTACTAGAACCAAACAACACAGCTCGTCTACTTTTATCGCAATCGAAAAAGAAAACAAAGATATTACGAAATAAGATATCTCAGGACTTACGCTTGTTTGCGCTTCCGAAGGAAGACGAGCTGATGGCAGGATTCGACGAGGACGTCTTGGCGTTGTCGGGCACGAATTCCGGATTGGTCAGGCCGCCTGGCTCCTCCAGCGAGTCGTTGGAGAACTTCTTCTCCAGCATTGCCGGGATGCTCTTCACCACCTTGCAGCTGAGGGGTTTATAAAAAAGATCGGTTAGCCGGGTAAAATTCGGTTTGAAGGCCATAGCCGCAGTTTAAAGATAAAAACGAAAGCACACTCACGGTGACTTTTTGACCGAGCAACTCTCCGGCATGACCTCGCCCCTGTGAAGCTTCTGCTGCTCCTTCTCGAAGTACGCGTAGAGGCTGTTGGTCCACTCGCCAACGGCGCGTATGTGCAGCCACATGTATTCTAAAAGTCGATACACGCCATACAATCCAATACCTCCAATAATCTCGAAAATAATAATAAAAAAAAAAAACAAACTCACCCTCCTGCTCGGGAGCGCTGCTTATGGTGAACGGATGCCACTCGTACTTGGCGATGCAGGGTACGTTGACGAATACGTAGTCGCCGGGCCGGAAGTCAAAGTGCGCCGGGCGCTTGATCACGAGATGCGTCACCTTGGAGGGCAGCAGCAGGCCCGAGCTTATGTAGGTCTTGCCGCGCTGGGCGTGCACCCAGACCTGACGGCGCGCCCGCTCGATCGCGTAGATCGTCCCCGGCAGCACGAACCACTTCCAGAAGTTCGGCCCGTGCAGGATGAGCAGCAGCCAGAACGGCACGTAGAGCAGGTGCGACCAGTAGAATACCTGCGCGAAGGGAATACACGGTTTCGGGGACATTAACTCCTCCCATTTCGCTCTTGGTGATCGTGTACACACAACCGATCTCTCTCTCGCGTTACTTTTTACGACGACAGCCTGGCGACAATCGGATCGAGGACTCTCTCTCTCTACCAGTGGCAATTATTCTTGTAAAGCGCCTCGAGGGTGCGATCGTAAAAAGAGCGAGAGCGTTACAGATACATCGAAAGATCGGTATATGCTCACCTCGAAGCAGCCGCCGCGTCGTACGAACGGCATCGAGCAGACGGTCATGATGGCGAGGATGACGATGAGGGCGACCCCCGTTGGATTGGCCATGCCGGCGACGAGGCCGAACAATTTCGGCCGGCTCGTCAGCAGCCACTCCGACATCGTGTAATTCGCGCTGTTTATCTGCTCGTCGTAGATAACGATCGTACCTGCTCGTCCATATCACCAAGTGTAAGAGTCTCGGGAGATGAAAAATATTCACCGAATTTACGGTTCTCGAGTTTTCAAATTTAACTCTCTCTCTCTCTCTCTCTCTCTCTCTCTCTCTCTCTCTCTCAAGAGAGAGCTACCGATAAATATTAATGGAACACTTTTGACGCCGGCGAATAATGCATATCGCTTATGCTGATGCATATAAAGATGCGAAATGCTTCCCCCCCCCCCCTCATTCTCTCAAATGTCCCTGTATATACGCGAAAACGTATATCTGGACACGCCTTTTATCCCGTCGGCTCTGCACTCGTTGTGCATATCTTTATAGGCTCGTCGTTGTACAGGTGAAAGTCGATTCTCGAATGCTTGACGAGCCATTAACGCGGCTTATTAAAGATCGCCCGGAATTTATAATAATGGCCCCCCCCCCCCTACTGACGCATAAAACTGTGCTTTCAACTCGTACATTAACCATCGAGGCTTGTCATTATAAACAACGAAATTCGGTACTTTCCGTTGAAAATCGAATGAAATTCATCTCTTCTCCTTTTATCCAAGCTTCATTTCTATATACCTACCGAAATTGAGTAGATGCATCATCGTGTGAACGACGCTGAATACGCCAATGAGGACTCCGGTCATCTTGTGCAGATAAATGTGATTGTCGAGCGGCAGTATAGAGCTGAAGCCGTGGGTGCGTAGAAAAGTTATGCACTGCCGGAGCATCAGCACGAGTATGAACATGCAGTCGAAGTTGAGACACTGGCCTGCGCGCGCGCGCGCGCGCGAGAAAAAAGAAACGAATGAAGAAATTGAATCGAGGGGCAAAATAATGACATTGTATAAATTTCGTTGTACGCAAGGTGTATTTGAAAGTGTCGCCGCTCTCTTACCGCAGGCGCGCGCCAATATGACGTAGCCGTTGGAGTGCCTGTATTGGTAGGCCCTCGTGACGAAGAGAGCCAGGTTGATTAAGACGAACGTCGTTATAAACGCTATTTTCACGTAATTGTTCTTCAAATAAGGCTTGGTTAATTGGTACGGCCGCAGATCGGCGAGGAACTTTCTGTAAGACTTCTTCGGCTCTTCGGCTTTTGGGGGCACCAGCCATCGGTCGATGCTGCGAACACGCCCAGACAGACACGTTTATCATGCCAGTCACGAGGAATAAGCGATATTCGGAGAATCGCAGTCGGCGGAAACGCCAAGAGAGCTCTCCTATGAAAAGCCGTTTTGCGTTGGGCCACGAGGAAAGAGGTAAAAAAAAAAAAGAACGATCTAGCGCTAATTAAGCCAGTGAAAAGCGCGCGGATACGTAGGAGAGCTCTCTCGCGCGCGGCTAACGATCGTCTCGGTGCGTATATAAGCGCTAATTGACACTCGCCTAATGGTGAGGTTTTCCAGGAGGCCGTCGTGCTTCGCCAGCTGCCTTTTCAGAGCCTCGAAGGTGATCGCGCCCCGGCTGCCCTGGTCCGCGTCCTCGAACAGGGCGATCGTTAGGTCCTCGATTTGCTCGTTGCTGAAGCTCATGCCGTTCTCCTCCATGCACGCCCGCAGCACGTGCTCGAGCTCGCGCAGCTGGATCAGACCGTCGCCTGTCAAGTTTTTTTTCCTCTACATTTCGCCCGTTCGCTTATTAAGAATAATCATTTTCTCGCGACCTACCGTCGAGATCGTAGACCTTGAAGAGAAACTTGATTTTGTCGTCGATCGTTTTCCCGTTGAACTGGTGCATCGCGTCGAGAAACTCTTGCAGGGATATCGTTCCC
The DNA here is from genome assembly GCA_030522585.1 of Anagyrus pseudococci. Taxonomy (NCBI): domain Eukaryota; kingdom Metazoa; phylum Arthropoda; class Insecta; order Hymenoptera; family Encyrtidae; genus Anagyrus; species Anagyrus pseudococci. The sequence continues at coordinate 47,337 of JAPYYQ010000243.1, forward strand.
GAGCTGTCCTTGTCGAAGATTTGAAAGACTCGTTCCGTGAAGAAGGGCTGAACGAAGGGCGAGCGAGTTTTTTTTAACGAAAAGTTTAGAGCAGCTTTTTAATGAATTTTATCTTACGTTTTTCGACGTGACGATCTTTTTGAATTCCTCCCGTCTTATTTCCTTTTCGTTGCCAACGGTCTGCTTGAAAATTTTTTCCAGGCATTCCAAATTTCGCTTGTCAAATCCGATTCTCGATCTGTCAATTAGCGCGTGACGTTTGAAATCTCCTGACGTTTATTTATCTTTTGTATAAAACGAAGCGTCTTTACAAATAATGCCTACCTTGGATTGCTAATGGAAGAAATGAATTCCTTGATCTGCTCGGGCGTCACACTCCCCGTACAGTCCACGTCAATGAGTTTGAATAATTTTTCGATGATCTGCAATGAAAATTTTGGCCGGTTTATCAACAATTGATCGTCGGTTATTTTCGATAGACAATTCAATACGCACCCCTTTGGTGTGGAATATTTGTCGAAAGGTGGTGTGATTGACCGGTTCCTCGCCGCACAGCACGTAAGCCACGCTCTCGATCTGATCGACGAAGTCGTTTTGTTTTTCCGTTCTGCAAAGCAATTTATTATACATATCCGAAAGTCAAACGAATTAAATAAAAAAAAAACTCACATCAATCTGCCCTTTAAAAATTCGATCCATTCCTCCTGCTCGAGTAGTCCGTCTTTGTCTTGATCGAACAGAGCAAAGAGTTTCTCCAAAAACACCTGTGAAATACAGCCATTATTTACCGGTTTTGTCGCATTTTTCGAATACTAGTCTAACTACGCAGGTGATTATCTGCCCATCGACACATGCATCAATGTCTCGCGACGAGTAGCATCGGTGAATGCCGAATAACGCGGATCGCGGCTCGATTCGGCGAAAAATCCTTGCTATGCAAGCCAGAGGAGATTTTTCTCTCGTACAGTCATGTAATTACTGAGAAGCTGATTACCCTTCGTATACCCATTTATATTCAGTGTGACACGATCTATAGTCACTTATAGCGATAATAAAGATCTTTAGTAAATAAGAGAATTACAAAGAAATCGTGTTTATTTAAAAACTATAGTTATCCTAATGGTATGTCGCTTAGAGTAGGAAAAATATTCGTTTCGAGTCTGGCGTGCGTATTGCCTGAATCATGGCTTCTCAGAAGTAATCTCGATTCAGCCTATCGAAAAGTGTTAAATGAGCCTCTTTGATATACAAGCAAATTCAAATTTACTCAAACGTAATCGAACTCAACTGTTTGCCCAAATAGTTCAAACTCGACTGTTTTTTCCAAGTCTATACATTTGTAAATAGATAAGTATGATTTATCAACTTCCTTACTTACAAAAAAAGGTAAAGTTTTATTTAAAACCTTATCTTTCGTTTGTTTATTTTACTCTATTCGAGTGCTTATTTGGAAATATTGCGGAATTAAATAAAAGATAATGTAAAAAATATTGAAACAAACTTTTTCGCGCATCTTTCGGCCTTTAAATTATTTTTAATGAATTGCACGCGAAAGATTTGCCAACGCCATTACCAAGTAAAACAATCTAAAAAAAATTTTTTTTGTTTTCTAACCGAACCAACAAAATACTCGAGTGTATACCCACATGTGCAACGTATCACTTACACCAAAATACTGGCTTAAACATTGCAGAAACTTTGCATGCTATGTGGGTATTTATGTAATGACACATTGTACTTTATGTAATGAATTATTATATAAATTTTAGTGCAGTGCGGAAACAAATCTTTATTATAGTTGTAGCGCAAAAAAAAATGACCATTCGTTAGCCGGCGATAAGATAAAAATGAGCAAGAGTCTATATAACGGCAGTAGGTAAAGTTCGGCCAACATAAAGTCATCGGTGTGCAAACAAAATTTTGCGATTCATAGAAGGTGCAATTTCTTTCTTTTTTTTTATCGGCTCTCGTATCGCATTTCCATTAATTACAATCTCAAACGCCGACGATGGACAAATTTCTCGTTATTATTGCTGTAATACCGATAATAAAATGTAAAGAAGACGCGAGTAATTTAAAATTTCCCGACGGTTTTCTGTTTGGTGCCGCGTCGTCGGCTTATCAAATAGAAGGCGCTTGGAACGTCAGCGGTAAATTGGCTATTTTTTTTCTTTCAACTATTTCGACAAGTTCATAATTTTCGTACAAGTTAATTTTTTGTTTCTGTTCCCACAGACAAAGCCGTAAGCATATGGGACGATTTCGTTCACAAGTACCCGGATCAAATAGTCGACAGATCGAACGGTGATGTCTCTTGCAGGTCCTACGACGAATATAAAACCGACATGAATATTCTTAGCGATCTAAAGGTGAATGCATAATTGAAAATCAACGTGGACATTTTTCTATTAATATAAAAATCACTCCGACATTACAGTTCGATCATTACCGCTTTTCGTTGAGCTGGTCCCGACTCTTGCCTAAGGGTGACAGGAGTTACGTGAGCAAAGATGGCTTGCGTTATTACAACAGTATCTTGGATGAACTGGAAAGTAGAAACATCACGCCCTTCGTCACGGTCTACCACTGGGATCATCCGGCGAGCTTGGATGACTCGGGTGGCTGGCTGAGCGAGAAGATGGCTTATATGTACGCCGAGTACGCCGAGTTCGTGTTCGAAAACTTTGCCGATCGCGTGAAATACTTCATCACCGTCAACGAGCCGCAAATATTCTGCTCGAGCGCCTACGGAGAGGCCATATTTCCGCCAGGTGATTAACTTGAGAGTCGTACAGAGTCATTTATGGCTCATAACGATTGTTTATTTTTTTTTGTTTTCGTTTCAGCTCGTAAACTAAACGGAACCGGAGATTACCTCTGCCTGCATAACATGTTGAAAGGTAGCGCGCTGGCCTACGATATTTTCGATAAAAAATTCCGCGCCAAGAAGAACGGCTCGATCGGGATAGTCGTGCAATGCCAATATCCGTACAGCTACAACAGCAGCGATCGGGATCTCAGCGATTTGGCCTGGGAATTCGAGTGCGGCTGGCAGACGCATCCGATTTTTTCCAAAACCGGCGATTATCCGAAAGTCATGAAGGACAAAGTGGCGGAGCGGAGCAGGGCGCAAGGCTATCCGATTTCCAGGCTGCCGGCTTTTTCCGAAGAGTGGATTCGGAGAATAAAGTATGGACGTTCGTTCGAGTACTTTTGTGATAGAAAAGTTGTTAGATTTTATGAGAGTAACGTGTTCGTTAAAGAGGTTCGGCTGATTTTCTCGGGCTCAACTACTACACGTCCAGCGTTGTCGAGCCTTTACCGAAGTCGGAGATCTTGGATTGGCCAAACGATGAGGGAATAAAGTACACGACCGATCCCAGATGGACTCGATCCCAAGCTTCTTGGTTAAATGTACCGATGATTTATCAGCTTTGCAAAGCTATTCTCGCGAGTCGTCTATATATACGAAGTAACAATTTATTTGGCAGGTCGTTCCCGAAGGATTGAGAGATTTGTTAAACATGATTAGAGACAAATACAATAATCCGGCAGTGTACATCACGGAGAATGGAGTGGCCGATGGGAACGGGACCAACGACAATTTGAGAATCGATTATTACTATACGCACTTGAAGGCCGTTTTGTTAGCGATCCAAGACGGATGCAACGTAAGAGCTCACACGGCCTGGAGCTTATTGGACAGTTTTGAATGGAATTTCGGGTATACGTGAGTATTTCAGATGGAATTATCTAGTATTGATGTATGTATGTACGCTTTATGTTTTTTGTTGGAATTTCCAGAACCGCTTTTGGATTAGTACAAGTCGATTTTGAAGATCCAAACAGAGCCCGGACTTTCAAGAAATCGACGTCCTGGTACAAGACTCTGCTTCGAACCCGCAAACTTCCACCGATAGACTAATCGTTAGATAATATATTTTTTATGATATACCAACACTAGAAATTATTTGTAATAAAGTAAATGCAAATAATTATCGGGGCATTGAATGGATTTTTAACGATTTTTTTTCTCGGTATATTCGAAAAATTTATTGGATTAAAAATGAAAAATTAAATTTGGATGTGTTATAGGTCGATTATTATCGGTTCTTGATGAGTTTGGCCTCGAATTCTACGAGAATGCCGGAAAGGAAATGTGAGCAAAAGTGGACTCGAATATTATCATAAGCTTTTGGATGGTTTAGAGAGAGAGAGATAAAAAAGAGGCATCGAACCTTTCCTAACAATATATCATGTAGATCATCCGCAGAGACTAGAGGATGATGGCGAGTCGTTGAACGAGAAGATATATCGATTATGCAAAGTTTGCCTTCCGCGAATTGGGAAAGTATAAAATATTTTAAATTCGTAGGCGCGTTTAAAAAAAATTACTTTTTTACCACTCTTTTTTGCAGACTTTTTCTCTCGGATAGATAACGCGGGAATTTATATTTTTATCCATCGATTATTCGACCCCTGAGGTAGTATAGATATTATCGGAATTGAAAATCATTACATCTCCATATTTGTAAAGCCACACTATCGAAATCGATTATCTCAGTTTGTCCAAATGATGAAGGACTTGAATCTTGATATGACCCGAAGTAGCCTTCGTCGTAAAGTTCACGGCTCATTAAAAAGAAATAAATATTTTTATTTGATAAATGCATTTGTCGGTGAATTTTCAAACTTCGAATTAACATTAGAGTAAACATAGTTCCTCTGCTTCCGCGCTAGATAGTTTTTTTTTCTCATCACTGTCCATTAGAAGTCTCTCCAAAAGTATATATACGTCAATGCATAAATTATTAATGAATCAAGCTTGTGTCCCCAAAAATGCTCGCTTAAGTAAATCACCGGGTGTCATCTAATCCCGAAATATTTAAATGAAAATATCCAGAAATACAGTTCGATCCAAAGTACTAATTTTTTTTTCCTTCAAAATAACCAACATTATTTCCTAGCTGTCGCTGTGTAGGGTCGCGAACGCGAGACGTGCGCGACGGTTCCCTCGAGAAAAAAAGAGAGGGGGAGAGAGAGAGAGAGACTAGCTCGCGCGCGACTAATTAAAATTAGAAAAGGAATGAAGAAAGAAGGCTGTGGTGAGATCCGGAGTGTCCGGCTGCTCAGCCGCGAGACCCGCCAAGGTCTCGGTGCCCCAGGCAATCGAACGCCTTGATCAAGAAGTAGTCGCGAGTTTTATTCGACATTGCCCGCTGCTCTCTTTTCTCGCGCCTTTTCGCACTTGCCGATCCGAAATTCGGTCTTACCTATTATACAGATAAGAGGCGCGCTCTAGGTCTGTTTTTATTGTGTTTTATGAAATGGTTCGTATGTGATTGTGTGCCAATAGCCGAATTGTGATTGACTGTGGAAAGTTTTCTCGGTAATCAGTACTAATTTTAGATACGATTTATTTTTTAGAGCCAATGATCGTGCGAGTTGTTTACAAATATATATTATTCAACGTTTTATGTGAATTGAATTGACGTCACCGGCCGATATGTATTCTGTACAAGATTGGATTTTCCAGTTTCACAAGCGTTTTGGCCTCAAGTAAACATTTTGTTACAGGATATGAAAAATTCAATAATATTATTTCAATTTGCTTTCAGATGGAAGTAAATCAGTTTTTCAAAGTTTTCAATATAAGCCGAAGCAAAAAAAAAAAGATATTTGAATGAAATTTTTTATTTACAAAAAAATTTATAAAGTCTTGATTTACAGCATTAAAAAAATGAAACGATCAAGGATTCATCAGAAAAATACTTCGAATAAGCCGGTTTTTTTAAAATAGAAAAAGCATTTTAACGAACACTTGAATATACGTGTTTTGAATATTTTTTACTTTTATGACGAAATTTTTCGATCTTTTAGAAAGTTTAAAAATAAAAAAAGTTATCTTAAATGTTAAAAACTGACAATTTTGTATTGCCGAATTTCATTCAACAATGATGATTCAACTTTTTCAGTTTTTCGAGCAATTCAAAATTATTACGAGGTTGACCAATACTGCCCATTAAGAACATTTTTTACCACTAACATGTGTAGTCTTTTTAATTAGGATCTATAACTTTACTGTTACGGCTTTAGTTTTAGTGGTCGTTTTGGGGGGTTATTAGAATTGCTAATCCTATCGAATTTAATACATTCAGCAGCCTACGAGGATGGATTAATGAAGATTCATTTCAAATAAAGTTTTACAGCTTTATTTGGTATGAATATTTATGTCCTAACCGATAACTGCTCGATTCCCATGATCGTTTATAAGCGAATACTTTTTGGCTATTCGTAACGCTGTATAAAATGTAAGGTAGGTAAAACAATTTTAGATCATTTTAATTATCTTTAATTAAAAAAAACTTAAATAAATAAAAAGAACTTGATATTGGGTTGTTTGTGCACCAGAAGGCACGAAAAAATTCTCAATACCGCAAAATAAAGAAAAATCGACATTTTAGATTCCCCAATTTCATCGGGACAATTAAATTTGAATAAAACCTCTCATCAAAATCGCTTCCTCGACAAATTATGAACGAACTCCCATTAATTATGAATTTTAATAATCCCCTAATTTAGCTAAACGCAGAACCCATCGACAGCACATCATCCTTCCAACTCAGCAACATCGTCTGACCAAGTCCATCCCCTTTCCACTGAAACATCCTGCATGCACACTCGACCATTCCAAAAACCACCGGTTCTCTCAAAAACCTAAAATGGTACCTACCTCGTTTTGAAAGAGCGCCTTGAACGCCTCCCGTCCGTACTTCTGCACGGCGTCCCGTCGGAGCATATCCGAGCACTCGATGAGCATGGCAGTCCTGCGCCTCTCGATCATGCACTCCCGCTCCATGGCGCTCATGTTCTCGCAGGCCTTGGGGTTTTGGCGACAGGCCTCGAGGGCCGATTCGATGCAGCTGGCCATTCTAGTTGTACGCGCAAACCAACCCCACTTGTAAAACCCAGAGGGGGATGGTTCCTCTCACACCCGCGCTCTCACGTTTATCGTCATGTCGCACACGCGCTATACCGATCTCGCCGATCTACGAGCGGTCCATCAGCTGAACTGGCTCTCGCGAGAGAGGCACACGCCGCGCGACAACAACTGAGCCGACGACGGCTACTCTAGGCGCTTACTCGAGAGGGGGAGCACTTGCGAGAGAGAGAGAGAGAGAGAGAGAGAGAAATCGGTTAAGGGGAGACAAGCCGAAAGCAGCCACCGCGCCCGTGTAAGCCCGAGAGAGCGCACCGCGCGTGGGGGACACGCACACGCGGCCTTTCACTTTTTGGCAATCCCGGTGTGTAGGCTCTACGACTCTACTATGAACCCCCTCCTCCCCTCCCTTCTCCTCCTTTATGGTCCAATATACTTCTCCGCGGAGATCGAAGGAATTTCTCTTCCTAATCGGACGTTCATTAGAGAGCGAGGCAGATTAGCGAGTTAGCGACGCTTCGAAGATGTGTGCGCTCTATCCCGCGATTGCTCAAGCTTTCGGAACGAGAAATTAGAGAATTGTCGTCAAGGATGATTAGACGTAAATCGGTATGGCTTGATAGTTTGATGATCGAAGGATCGAGGCTCTTTTTTTTCTTAGGGAAGGGTGGGTTCGGCTTTTGTTGATTTACACTCATGGGGGACGGATTGAAGAGCCCGTTGGGTCAATTTAATTTTTTGTTTGTAGGAACACGAGAGTCAAGGCGAATGGAGAGTAGGGTTGTATGCGTGATTTTGTTCAAGGCTTTTCACGCGTTCTTACGTTTGAACGTTTCTTTTTTTCTTTAGGGGGCCTTATTAATCGATAGTTCTTTTTTTTCTTTCAAACGCCCTGCCCCGGTCGTGCCTTTTGCAACGTAATTTATCTTTAAGTGCGTTTGTTCACGAAATTTCTTTGGGCCGGCTGAGTACTCGACGCTTACAATACGTTAAAAATTTAGGATCGGTACTTAACGACGAAATGAACGTAGGTGTATTTTTGTATACGTGAATGCACAACTTATGAAATACCTGACGGCACCTGTATAAGCGCGTGCAATCCGAGCTTATTATAACGTTTCCAAACTCGTTAATTAATAACTCGTTACGTCGATCCAATCGGCGAAAGCCTCGAAATCTAACGCGTTGATCTCATCACAAAAACCGTAAGATTCCAAACCAAGGAAAATCAATCTTCATTAAGCCTCGAAAAAATCAATTTTCAAAAGGTGCTCGTATCAAAAAATGATTAATACATTGCGCAAATGAGCAGAGAGCGATTAACATAGCTCACAAATCCACACGCGCAAACCCGATCGTTCGTCCGATCTCCAACCTCGCACGACTTTAGCTCGGTAGGATGTTCCGGGAGGAAAGTCGTGGGAGCAATGCTCGGGAGCAATTCGTATGGGGACCTTGCTCTCGAGAGGGGCAAAAGCACGAGGTCGTACAGAGAGCACAGGTGGAGCGTTGAGCAACCGATCGAGTTGCCTGGGGCGCTGGGTTAGAGAGCGTTGACAATCGGGACACCTCTTTGCTGGCGAGCGTGGGTGGCCGATTTTCATTGGGTCTCGGCTTTTTCGGATGAGAGAGCTGTTGAGTATTTGGTCTGGTGGATTTTATTTGAGGCTGCAGCTGTTGCGTTATGTGTGCTGCCCCTGTTGAATGTGTCAGGGGCTTATTTTGTATATGAAATCGGTTGGGTCAGTCGGTTGACGGGATTGTAAAGGGTACACAGTTTATACAGTCACTTAAAGTTTATGAAGAGTGTACTGTGCGTTTCAGTGCACAGTGAGAAATGTCACAGCACAATCGCGACGATAAAATAGAAACAAATCCCAAAAAAAGAAAAAGTCCACTTGTCGCGCGAGTACCGCATACCGTACAAACCCCCCATTCACCACCCATACGAGCGTACACGACATCATCAATTCAAGCCTCTAATTCACGATACACACCTAGCGCTGAGGCAAAAAAAAAAGACACGGACGAATCCGAACAGAAAAAAAAGAAGAAAAACCACGTTCTTGGGGTCGGGAAAGTGAGGGAGAGGGAAGGGAGGAGATATGTCTCGGTAGGATCGATTTCCCGGGCTGTCAGGTATATATGAGCGGTGTCTCCTTGGCGAACGCGCATAGCTCCGGATCTCTCCCCGGGGGTATTCCTTGGCCGGTATGGAGGACGTGTCTAGCCGGCGGGCCGGCTTTGCCATCGGCGTGTGCAAATGGATTGTCCCGAGCCAAGAGAGGCGGCGGCCGACTTATGGGTGGCCGAGCGACCGCGCGAATGAGAGAGAGAGAGAGTAATGTAGTAGGGGTGACGCGATTTCGTAATAATTCTCTCACTCTCGATATAGTCGACTCTAGTGTAATACCTGAGGCATATAGCTCGGATAATACAATCGACACTTCCAATACATACCGTAGCGAATTTTTATAGTCCAGAGCGTAACGCACAGAGTTTTGCTCTGACGATTGGGAAGTAACGATCGTTTGGCATATAAGATCGGGTTGTATTGTATATATACCGGAGATGCGAGAGTCACAGAGATATTGGTTTATATGTACGACGTTGGACACCGCGTGGCCTTCTCGAGTCTCGATGTCGCCTTATTAAAGTAGAGAAATATATAGGCTTGTTTTTTCGTGGTGTGTGCCCATTGTCGTGGTAAACGCACGGACACACACTGGGGAGGGGGAGTTTATTATTGTAAGTTTATATTACAGCATCGAGTCGGGGCGTTATTAAAAGGTCATGCTGTAATTAGCATTTTTGTTGTGTGTTTTATGTGTCGCGAGAGAGAAAGAGCAAAAGAGGGAGAGCCGGGGCGTAAGCATTCGCGCGCTCTCCCGCGAAATCGAGAGAACGCCTTGTTACGATTTATTTGAGTAATAGCCGCGCGCGCGCGGAGAGAAGCGGTCGCGTCGTGACCTTGATGAAATAAAAGTGATTCACTATTTCTCAGATGCCAAATGATTCATTTATTTCAGATAGCTAGAGCGTATACATGTATATACGTGCGTATCCTGCTCTGACGGTATATACATTGAGAGAGAGAGAGAGAGAGAGAGAGAGAGAGAGCTGTGAAATGCCTATACCCAAGTGCTTTATGCAGCTTGATTAACCTAGAATTGAAGGAAGATATGAAACGGAACGAAAAAAAAGGAGATACGGAGACCACTTGGATTGATATATATACACAATAATAAGTTGGTGCAAGAACGATGAAAGATTTTTATCTGACGTATGTGTGTGTGCCAAAGCAACGTAGTAGGAACGCGCGACCATGAATTTTAATACATATCGGCAATCGTTCGTTTATTAAGCGATTCTATCATTGAGTATAAAACTATTATTTTTCTTTTTTATTGTTGCTTAAATTGCAGCCTGCCAGATAATAAAATACGTCCTATACATTACTCTTCAAGAAAGTAAAAACTTTATTGTGAGATTATCATTATAATCAAAAATATACCGAAAAATTTGCTTGAAAAAAAAACCCAGAATATCCAAGCAAAACGCTACACTATTTTTTTTATCAAAAAAACGCAAAAAAGAGACCATCTGTTCCGCACTATAGATAAGCCCGTCTCTCTCGGGCTCCTTCGTCGGTGCTCTCTCAAAAAACCACCCTCTCTCCGCGTATGCGTATCCAGCCCATACACGCCTGCGCAGTAGTGCGTGTATCCCCCCGCAAGCTCTCCGTGCATGCGCCCTTGGGAGCGCGCAGGACGCCAGTAGTCACCGGCGCTAGCCTCTCGGCCACCATCTCGTTACCTCCCTGCAGGTACAACGACCTCCGTCAGCTCTGCTGACCAGCATGGCCATCCTAAGGCCGACGTTCACCCCGACCACCTGAATCGACGTTCGAAAGCCAAGGTAAGCGAGAACACAAAGCTTGCGGGTATGACGAGTAGAAGGCGGGCTGGAGTTTGTGACTCGGTCGATTCTTCCTTCCCCTGTAACATGGCACACGGCGGCTGGCCAAGAGGGCTCTTTCTCCGTTCGCGCGGCAACTTTAGAGGGGGCAGAGAGGGGAGGTTACGCCTGCGCTATTTTAGCTTTATGAATGAGGGTATGTATACGCGGAGTGTCAGTACACGGTTGTGTCCCTCTCCGGTTGCCCGAGCTTGCGGAGTTTCATCTGACAATGATGAGATAGGTCGATGCTGGGACTAGGTCTGTGTGTGTGTGTTTGTGCGTGCGTCTCGTTTTGGTTTTTACCAGGTAATTTTCTTTTATGTTCTCGTTCGCTCGCTGAATTGATTCGTCGCTTTTCCAGCATGTATCTAGTCCTCGGATTCTCGTCTCGTTATAAAACTTGCCCTCAGGCGGGTGTACAATGATTGCGAGAGAAAGAAAAAAAAAATAATGAAAGAATGTCGCAGCCAGGGGTTATTGCACATAGCAAGAGCGTAAATAGAACGAGCAGAGAGAAAAGAATGGGTCGTTGTACGCAGATGCGGGGAGCAAGTGTCATCTGGCTGCTGCTGCTGCTGGCCTGTTGGACGCGAAGCTCGCTCGGCCAAGATGCCCCGTGCGACTTCAACGCCATGTGCTCCTGCTGGATCCAAGACGACGCGGAGTTCACGAAAATGGACGTCAGCTGCACCGGTGTACCCTTTGCTCGTTTTCCAGGTAAAGCCTCTTGTATTCCGTAAATACGTTTGATCCATCGGATGAATAATAACTCATCGAAGAGTCAACGAACCTTATATACATCGCACGAGATATCGAAATCGATCGCTTTAGCCGGCGTTCAAGTGCACGCGATTGAATATTCAAACGAAAAGAGCTGAATAACTGACGGATTGCCAAATAAAACGACAAACGTGTCGTTTGTCATCGGTAAAGTGACATATTTACTCGAGTCGTTTCGTAACGGCTTATTATTTTTCAGACGTGACGATAAGCTACGTGGCGCAACTGGACGTCGTCGGCTCGGGCCTCCAAGTTTTTGATAACGAAGCCCTGGCGAGTGCCTCGGGGGTCGAGGGACTCGGCCTTGTCAGCAATCAGCTCATGAGCGTTGGTGAGAAATCACTGAGGTGAGTTCTCGTTGTTTGTTTGTTGTTTTCGGAGTAGATGTTTTGTTATAGTGTCTGGGAATTGATGTAAGGTGCATTATGTATTGCTCAGTATGGTAAGTAGATACATACCGAGTTGGGTAAGACATTGTTTGCGGATAAAACTATTTCAACTATAAATTAGTATTTGGTTCGTTGTAATTAATCTTTTAATATTCCTGAATGATCTTTTAAAAAATGTAATTACGTATACATACACGAAACGTAACGGTGAATTATCCTTAATATAGCGTTTGCTTTTTCTTTTCAGAGGAGTAAGCGACACTCTCCGCTCGTTCGACTTGAGCTACAATTCGCTGGAGGAAATACCATTGGAAGCCTTGAGAAACTTGAAAAAACTCAACTGGCTCAACATGCACAGGTGAGAGACGTTGAAAACGCGCGTAACCCGATGATTATTGCGTTAATCGAACGATGGTCCCCCAGGAGTCGAATTAAACAAATGAATTGCCTTTATTTCGTCGAATTTTTACCGCAATCTCATGAATTTCCTTTTTCCTCTCGTTTTAACCGAGTGTCACGGTTTTTTAAATTACATACGATATTCGAAGTACTAATGAGAAAAATACCTGTTTTTCGTATTTACAGTAATATACAAAATAATAATCTTAATTATTCACAGTGATAATGAATATTAAATAACGATCATTATTTTTTTGTGTATTACGATGTTTGTAATTATCGAAATTTTTTCACGATCCGCTTTCATTTTTCTTTCAAGATGAGTAAGACATAATAAAATTCGTGTTTTACACTTTATAATGTTGTTTTTGTGATTCGAGATCGTCGCAGTGGTGGTACAGCGACTTATAAATAACCGAAAACCCAATAGAATATTAGGCATAGCATTAATTTACAAGCAACAAGTATCTCACGGGTGGCCGTTTAAAAATATCCCATTATTAAATCCGACTCTACGGCGTTTGATCGCAATAAGGATACTTTCATTCGTGACGTACGCGAAATTCCATTATAAAAGCGCGTCATTAAACGCAATAATTTTTGGTTATTAACCCGAGCCAACTGGCTGTCTCGTTCTACCAACGCGACTGACACACGGTCTGGCAAATCAAAAAAAAAAAGAAAAGGAAGTCACGAGAGAGAAAATGAGCCGTAAATCGTCGAGCCTTTAACCTTTAATCATAGTTCTCGAAACGCACGTCCTTCGCTCCTGTGCCCGCGAATAAAGTCATTATTTGGGCATATCTCGCGCGCGATCGATAACACCTTTTTTGCTTTCAAAACCAACGAGAGAGCCTTTTTGCATGTTAACCGACGGTTTTTCGATTGTTACGCAAGTTGAATTTTTATATCGTCGCATTGTCTCGTTGATCTGATCATTTTTTTTTTGGCGCTTGGATAAAAAATTGAAAAATATTATAAAAACTCTCGCTGTCGATCGAGGATTTTAAGTTTATGAATAATAAACGCGTATAAAGTTTTAATAGCCCGTGCGCGGAAGGCTTTTTTTTATGGCCAGCGTGTTATTGCCGCGATGATAATACAAATCACAGGGCAGCGTAGCAACAAAAAAAAGTGGAGCGCGCAATGAAAGCGCAGTAAAGAATTTAATGGCCTTACCCTTAAAACTAAAGCGATATATATGCAACCGCGAAATTTTCGTTGGGTCGTAAAAGCCCGCGCGTCCAAGGCAATAATCAATTTCGCTTTTTATTTCCTCGGTCAGCGAAATGAAGCCGTTAATCAAAATCTACACCACAATTTTCTCGACGCTACAGCATGTAGAAAACAGCTCTCTCTCTCTCTCTCGTCGACTCTTCGTTAAAGCCAATCAAAGCGATATACGAAATTAAGAATCAAATACACGTCTCGTAAAGATGAGGCGTACACAAACGTTTCGTTTGTAACGAGAGGCGAAAAAAAGGAAGCAAATTCGAATTCGCAAAATCGAGAAAATAAAAAGTCAAAGAGCCGCAAAATCGAAAGGCTTGTGGATGGAGGAGCCAGAGGAGAGTTTTTCCCAGAGTCAAGAAAGGAAGGGGGGGTAAGGAGCCGCGCAATAATTACGGGCGTGGCCGGTTGTGTTGGCGCGAGATAATAGCAGGAGACAGAGCCGCGCGTCCGAATGCCCATTTAGCCCTTATTACGGCTGCTCACGTCGCTTCGTTTATTCGTTTATGCTCTCTCTCTCTCTCGCGGCAGCAATCATCTGACGACATTGGAAGGCGATTGGGGTTACGTGAGCGACACACTTTCCAACGCCTTCTTCGGCGATAACTCGCTGGTCGCGCTGCCCCGAGGCTTCGCCAACTTCAGCGCTCTCGTCTGGCTGAACCTGGACAGCAACAATATCGAGGAGTTGCCCGAGTCCTCCCTGCCACCGAATCTCGTCACCTTCAGCATCAACGCCAATCTGTTGAAGGCCCTGCCGGCGAGCCTGGCGGGGCTCAAGGATCTCGAGTGGCTTTATCTGCGCGCCAATGACATTCGGCATCTTCAGTTTCCCGATTTTCGCACGGACCATCTGGAGAACGTCGATCTCAGCGAGAATTCCATCGAGAGCATAAGCTACGCCGGCTCCGGCAACAAGAGCCTCAGCATTAAGGATCTCAATTTGTCGGGTTGGCCGTTTTTCCATTTTTTTAACTTACGTCCGTTTTTTGGCCCGGAAATAAAAAGAATAATAACAACAATGTGAAATTGCACGCAGGCAACCGACTGTCGAAACTCTCAAAGGACACGTTCTCGCGAGTGCTAGTGCAACGTCTGCACTTGTCATCGAACGGCATCCGCGTGATCGAGCCAGGCGCGTTCGCCGGACTGGAGGAGAGGCTGGAGTACTTGAACCTGGAGAACAACGAGCTCGGCTCGTTCCCCACCGCCGTGAGCTCGCTCCAGCAATTGTCCTACCTCTACCTGGCGAGCAACTCCATCCGCGAGCTGCACAACGACAGTTTCGCCCAATTCGCCGGTAGACTGAAAGCTCTATCCCTCGCGACCAATGGCCTCGAGACCGTGCCCCTCGACGCTCTAACCGGCTGCTCGAACCTACTGCACCTGAACCTGGGCTACAACAAGATCCAGCGCGTCGCGCCGGGCGACTTCGACTGGGCCGACAGTCTCGAGATTCTCCTGCTGCGCAACAATTTTCTCACCCAGCTCAAGCCTGACACGTTTCGAGGTAGGGAGTTTACACATCGTGATATATGCCTCTAGCTTCGAGATCTACATGACTTTGCCTCGTATTTAGGCGCCGGGAGGCTGAAGGAGTTAAGCCTGTCGTTCAATCACCTGGCCGACATAGCCGACGAGGCTTTCGCCGGGCTAGACGACAGCCTCGAGATCCTCGAGCTGAGCTTCGCCTTCTCAACGGACGTCTTCCCGTTGCGGGCGCTCCGGCCGCTCAGCGGTCTCCACTGGCTCGTCCTCGACAACAACAACTTCCAAGCGATCGAGCCGACGGCCCTCTACACGCTCCAGCAGCTGCGCTACCTCAATCTCGAGTCGAACCGGCTGGCCGAGCTGCCCGAGCGCGTCTTTCTCGCGGACGTGCACGGCCAGCTGCGCGACGTTAAGCTCGGCTACAACTTCATCGAGGCCATACCCGAGAGCACCTTTCACAATCTCACCGAGCTCCGGGCGCTCGATCTCACGGGCAATCGCGTCAGGCAGCTCGGGCCTGCCTCCGTCATCAACTGTCCCCGGCTCGTCACCCTCTCGCTCGCCAACAACAGGATCGTTCAGCTCGACAGGCACGCCTTCGCTGGGCTTTATGGACTCAGGTTTCTCCATCTCGAGTTTAATAAGCTCACGCTTTTGGACTTTGAGGCGTTCGCCGACAGGTCAGGCATTAACATTTATCTTTTGTTTTTCTTCTGTCGTCGGTTTATACAATATCGTTCAATGTGCGTACACGATTGTTAAAGCGGTGGTGCCGATTTTACCGTCAACGCCTCGTACAACCTCATATCCACTCTACTGCCGAGCGTCTCGATGATCAACCTGACGCGCTTGGACTTGGGATTCAACAATCTCACTCACCTGCCGGCCGACGTTTTCGCTAACGCGACGAGCTTGCGCAGCATAAACCTGCAGAACAATTATCTGACGGCCATCGAACCAGGTATACAACTCACGATGCTCCTCTATTAACTCAACTTGGAAGCTCAAATTTTCTTTTTCCACAGGCACTTTCTCGCTCGGCAACCTCGACGTGCTGAGCCTGCGTGACAACAAGATCGAGTCGCTGCGCAAGCAGAGCTTCAGCGGGCTCGGTCATCTGCAGAAGCTCGACCTCTCCGGCAACCAGATAGCCCAGCTGGCGAACGAGCAGTTCCGCCATCTGCGCAGCTTGCGCATACTCAATCTGTCGCGGAATCGGCTGCGCTCGCTGTCGCGCGACGTCTTCACCCACACCCACCTCGAGATTCTCGAGCTCAGCCGCAACAAGTTCACCGCTGTGCCGTCGACCCCTTTCCTCGATGTCGGTTATACTTTAAGGTATACACGAGCGCAAAAGAGATTGATGTATGTGTGTGCCATCGACTAACAAGACATGTCGACTTTGCAGGAGCATCGATTTGTCGGAGAACTTCATCGACCGGCTTGACCTGAACTCCTTCCCGACCTCGCAGCTGACCTCGCTGAATCTCGCGCGTAACCGCGTGGAAATTCTCCCCGACATATCCTTCGTCTCGCTGGCCAAGCTCCTCGTTCTCAACATCTCGGACAACTACTTGAGACGTGCCAACTTCAAGGAGGTCTTCCACTACCTGCCCGATCTCCGGCACTTGAGCCTCGCCAATTGCGCTCTCAAGTCGATACCGCATCTCATGCTCACCTCCCTGTACTACCTCGATCTCTCTTACAACAGCATCGACTCCATACGCGACAACGAGCTCCAGTATTTCGACTCGCTGAAGGTGCTCTTACTCACCAATAATTCACTTAGGTCCATCAATGGCTACAAGCTTAATCTGCTGCGGGAGCTGGACATCTCGGGGAATCCCATAAAGGTAAGATATCCTTCTCTCGTGATAACTACACATCTCGTAGCGGGACTAAGGGTTCGTACTCGTAGGAACTATCGAGAGACTCGTTCTCCGGTTACCCGCGTCTCGAGAAGCTAAACATCCGCGAGCTTAACCAGACTCACGCTGTGGACCGCGACTGTCTCAAGTCGCTGCGCTACCTGAAGCACCTGCGCACGCAGACGTGGCCGGAGGTGCCGGATTTCCATCTGCGTCAATTCGTCAGCGGCCTGCCCCTGCGCTACGCCGAGATCGAGATCAGCGAGCCAGAACTAACGGACCAGCTTCACCAGAGCTTCAGCAAGCAGCTGCGCGAGCTCACGATAACCGGGCGCAATCTGCGCTACATCGACGCCGACGCGTTCGCCACGATCGAGAGCGGCGAGCTGGTGCTCCGCATCACCGAGACCCAGGTTCAGCGCTTTCAGGCGGACGTCTTTGCGCCGCTTACCCGAAGATCCTCCCAGCTGTCCCTCGATTTGCGAAATAATCATATTTACGAGCTGAGTCCGTCTGTCATTTATGGAAATCAGTCTTGGGAGACGGTTGGCACGTACATGGTGTCAGGTAATGTATGATTATTTGTGGAGAAGATTATAAGAACGACGATTGGGCATACGTTTTTAAACCTTTTATTTGAAAAACATTTTACGTTTACTCCTTAATACAAAAGCTTTTTAATCTCTTTCTCGCTACGGTATACGTAATACAAAAGAAAAAAAAAAGGTCGCCATTTTGATGAATTTGTTTTCTTTTATATACTTTTTTTATGGTGATTCAACTTCCTTACGTTCTCGTTACGCCTAACTTTATAATATTTTACAGTGCTAATCAACTATCGTACAGGTAACGCGTGTTTATAGTTTACATATTACGAACGGACCACTCGAATGGCCGGTTAATAATAATCTCGCCAATAACATAATAATTCAATAATCTTAATTCCTACGGATGATAATTAATAGAGAATAAAAAAAAATACTTGTATTTTTTTTCGCTTAATTGTCTAACAAGTATTCAATTTGACGTGACGGATTTTAAACGAGTACTTGTTTCTTTTTTTTAAAACCGATAATGTCGATGATATATTGGGCTTTGACGCTTTTTTTTTTTAATGACAATTGATCGTCCAACGAATTCCTATACATATACGTGTTTTTGAACATGAAGTCGCAATCGTATTCAACTTTTCAAAAGCGAACAAAAATTTAAACGCTCTTAGTAAAAAAATAAAAAAAATGATGAATCCTTATCTACAGCCGTACGAAATGAAAGAATACGCTTCTTAAACGACATAAAACGCGCGCGAATAGACAAAAAAAAATAAAAAATAAACGAATTGACCAAACGAAATTTTCCTCGTCAATAGTTATTTGCCAATTTTTTTCCACCCCGAAAGCGCAACGAGCTTTCAAAGAGTAATACGCGTAGCAAAGTGCCGAGCGGTTAAAACAATTTTTCATCAATTTTTTCTTATTCTTCTTTTTTTGTCCGTAATAACATTCGAAAACCGTTAAATAAAAAAAAATGTGTTCTCATTGTTTGTCGCACGTGTCCGCAGGTGGGCTGCAGGTCTCGGGCAATCCGCTCGAGTGCGACTGCGAGATAGCCTGGCTGTCGGTCTGGCTGCGCCGCTGGCTGCGCGAGTCCCGCCAGATCCACACGGCCTCGCAGTCGGACGCCCGCCAGCTGCGCAGCCAGGCCGGCAGGGCGGTCTGCGCGGAGGCGGCCCTGGCGAGCACCCAGCAGCATCCCCAGCAGCTCTACCCGCTCGACCGCTCGATCCTCAACGCCGACCGCATACGCAACACCGCCTGCCAGGCCTCGGCCCTCAGCGCCGCCCATCGGACCGTCCTCGCGCCCCTGGCGGCTATAGCACTGGCGACCGTTGCGGCGGCTGCCACCGGCAGCTGAGCCAATTCACCGCTAACTCCCCCCGTCATCGCATCGATGCTGCAAACGTTCTTCTTACGTGGATTCCGGGGTGGCTTCGAACCTCGCGCTGCGCTTTGAAGGCTCCGATTAAATTGAAGGGCTTCGGATTCTTTCGGTAGCGCCTCGATTTTTGCTTTCTCGTGATTTTTGTTTATGTACAATATATTACAAACAGAGATTATTTGGCTTTTTTTCGTTTGCTTCGGCGAATTTTGTGCTTTAAATGACGTATGTCGTAGGCGAGGACTTTTTAGAATCGCGTATGCGTGCAGAAGGGGAAACCGAGTTTGTGCGTTGTAATTTCATCCAAGTTGTACGAGTCGGACATGACTAAAAAGAAAATAATAAAAAATAAAGACAACGAACGGGACTTTAAAGCATTGCGCGCGCTCAATTTGATCAGAGCCTTCAATCATTACGGATGAATTACTCGAAATTCGATTGCTAATCAAGCGTCTTTTCGCTCCTTTCACTTCCATCGTGACGTAATTTAATAAATATACAATTGAGATAGAACGAACAAAAAACGAGAAAAAAAAAAACGGTAATAATAAAACGATACCACGTCCGCAGAATTACAACGTCCACGATGCTCATTCCGCGCGATTGCCGTAATTTCAAATTTCAGACGCGAAAAAATACAAAGATAGTCTGAATAAAAATAATAATAATAATAATAATGACGGAGCGTCGAATTCTCGATCGAGAGACGTATCATCATGAGGATTCCAACGGTATAATACGAGGTTGCCTCGACACCAACGGATCGGTATATGCGCACAGCGCGCGCGCGCGCGCGCTTATATTTATCCTCCGTCGAAAAAGTACCGCGAAAATTTCGGAAACGGCGGTGATCTGCGGCGCCCTGGGACACTTTTTCCACGGAGAATTCGAGAGCTCGGTGTAATCGCAGAAGATGGGGGGGTACGAGAGAGAGAGCTTAATCAGGCTCAAACTGGCGGTGCCTGCGTGTGTTGAAGGCAGCCCTCGACGTTCTCCGGCCAGTCGCAGACGTTCTCTTTCGGGTTGAACACGAGATTAACCGGGCAGGGCATGTGATGCTTGCGCTCGCCCTCGCACATGTAGTACATCGTGCAGTCGTTCTTGTCCGGATGGTAGGATATGTGATTGTCCTCCTCCTCGCAGGTCACCTCGTTAGCTGGGGACATTTTAATGATGGTTATAGTTTGACATATCATGGCGAAGCAAGTCGAGAGCGACGTGGTCGACGTTGCTCGATGGCTTTGAGCACAAAGTTTTTTAAATCTTTTTCTTTTTTTTTTGAGATTTGA
Organism: Anagyrus pseudococci; assembly: GCA_030522585.1. Classification (NCBI taxonomy): domain Eukaryota; kingdom Metazoa; phylum Arthropoda; class Insecta; order Hymenoptera; family Encyrtidae; genus Anagyrus; species Anagyrus pseudococci. Next base: position 67,621 of record JAPYYQ010000243.1, read on the forward strand.
GAAGGGTAGAATCGTTGATTCTTTTAGCAGTATTTGAAAATCTTTGTATTAGAAATGTGTATAACGTACGTTGTAAGTGCGACCATTCCTTTGGCATTTTAATATAGAAGTGATATATATATATATACTTGTATTACCTCGGAATTTTAATAATTTTATAAAAAAAAAAGACAACAGCAGCAACAACGTTTGTAAATCGTCATATTGATTATATAATAATGTGTGTTGTAGATAATCAGGAATGCGTGTAAATTAAATAAAAAAAAATGGAATTTTGTTAAATTTTGAGTATAATTATTTGTCGTCCATATCAATAAAAATGAATAAGTAATAGAATCGTTCGAAATAAACTCACGATCTTTGGTGGCGTATTTTCCGCCACGCACGTTGTTGTTCTCGTAAGGTCCGTCGTACTCGAGTTTCACCGAGTAATCCAGCAGTTCCTTCTTCATAGCCCTGATCAGAGGATATTTGCTATTGCCACACGATCCCCGGAAGTCGTCCATATCCACCGACCAGATCATTATGCCTCCGAAGCCCTCCTCCTTCAGCCAGTTCATCTAGATAGGAAAACAAAAGTTCATCAATATTCAAGCAATGCAAATGTGTATAATTTTCATAACTTAATTGCTATCTTACCTTATTAATCAAACTCCTCTCGTCATCGAAACCGACCCACTGATCGTCCCTGTAGGCAAACGGCACCTGCTGTTCGCTGTCCCACACTAACGTTGTGTTTTCCTCATTGAGAAAACTGCAAACCTGTGGAAAAAGAAAAAAAAGCGTTATTGCAATGCCATCAAAATTTGTTCGAGCGTTTAACCGACAAAGCTCCATTATCGTTCATTACCTCGTAATAGGAAAGGAAGCCGGGCTCGTTCGTGAAGTTTCCGGCGAGACCGCCACCGGACGCCGGGGCGCCGATGTCGAATTTCGTGCTGTCGACGAGAGTGAAGGATCTGCCGTAGGTCGGCATTCCGATCATCAGTTTCTCCTTTGGCGCTCCCTGCTTCACCCACTCGCGTGCGCTGAAGTCCTGGGAAATTTGATGAAAGTTAATCGGTAAATCGATGGGAGATTTTGACTTTGACGTTGCAAAAATCGGAGAAAAACATTTACCACTGTGAGCTTCTTCTGATAGCTCGTCGCGCTCTCTAACGGGAACAGAGGACTGTTGTGGCCAACTTGTCTCTCCCATTGCCCGTGGAAATCATACGTCATCACGTTTATGAAGTCCAAGTACTTGGAGATTTCGGGAACGTCGTAGCTGAAATACAAATGTTTCAATTAATTTCGCATTGACGTGAGTAATATATTACCTGATAAATTAAATAAAAAAAGATTAATTTCAATTAGAGGCAAAAAATAATGGATTATCGAACGATCAACTTACCCAGCGGCGATCGCCTCGAAGCTAGCGGGAACGGCGGCCGATAGTATGAGCTTGGGCAAACCAGCGCTCTTGGCTTCTCCCTCGAAGGCTACTCTCAGCTCTTTCAGCAGATTAACATACGCCGCCCGATCGTCAGCACCGCTGAAATTTACGATTTTACGTATGCGTAAATTGATTCGTTTCAAGAAACTCGACAAAGAGAGAGAGAGAGACCCGAGAGAGCGATTAATGGCCTTTCCTTTTTCAAAAGCACATTCTTAAATTGTGGCCAATAAATTGGCCGCGCGATTTAAATAGTCGCGTAGATTATAACTTGGACGTACGCCCGATGAATTTTAAAACGAAATCAATTCGATCGAGCTTTTGAAAAACGACGAAAGAAGAGAGAGAGAGAGAGAGAGAAAAAAAGAATGGAAAAAGGATTTAAGAAAAAAAAAATATCTGAAGACAGGCTGATGGTAATTACCGTGGGTATTCCCAGTCAACGTCGAGCCCATCGAATTTGTATTCACGCAGAAAATCGATAGCCTCGTAAACGAACTGGTTCATGCGGAAGGTGTTGCTCGTTAGCTCTTTGAACGGCGTCGAGCCGAAGGCCCAGCCGCCGATAGCCAGAAGAATCTGCAAAGAGAGCCACGTGATTAATTAAACCTCCCAGCGCTATGTATACTTCGCTCGTTGTTCTCCTTAACTACGAGGCGCTAAGCGGGCTGATTTTTAATTTTGCGTCGAATCGAGCTCAAAACGGACATTTGTAATCCGGCAAAGCGCAGAGCCTAAAAAAAAGGGGTTAAACGCGCACGCGGCATGTGTTTATTAGATGCAGAGACCCGCGGCTCTCGAATTGCTCGCGACGACCCACATTTTACGCATGCACACACCGCGCCCATCGACTCTTCTTAGTTACTCTTCTTTTTTCTTTTTTATTTTTCTCCTCCCAGCCGAACTTTCTCTCCGAGTCGCGATTGTTTTTAACCGCAGGTCGACTCCGTACAATAGGCACGCACGCGATATGTATAGGCCAGCGCATTATTGTTTCATCTTCGCGCATTGTTCTTTGCAGCTGTCGTCGTTGTATACCTTAATGTCGGGATTCTTTTCGCGGAGGCTTATGAGCCGCTCGTACATCTCGATGTCCTTGTCGTTGCTCTCGGAGAGCAGATGGTTCTTCAGCGTAGCGAAAGCGTAGATCACGTGGCTGCAGAGGCTCGGGTCGATGTCCTCCGGGGTGAACTTGCCCGCGCCGGGACGGCGGTTCGACCAGTTGGTCAGGTAGCAGATCGACATTGCTTCCCTTTCTGCCGAATCAACGTTTTCGTTTGAACAATATTCGGCGATCTCATTAGAGACACTACACGGGATGAGAATATATATATACCTCTGGAGGGGGTGTTGATGACGAGCTGGGTAGCCGGCTTGGCGTGTTTCTTCGCCTTGGTCAGCACCTCGGACACGGGTATCTTGTAGGGCTCGGGCTTCTTCACCGCGACCTCGGTTATCGTCGTCGCCACGACGCTCCAGTCGACGTCCTTGGCGCCGCTGCCGCGCGATATGCCGCGCAACTCCTCGCGCATGGCACCGATCAACGGGTAGCGTACTCCGCTGCCGCAGGACGTGCCGTTGAAGTCGTCCATGTCGACCGTCCACACCATAGCGCCTGTTTTAAATCAATGAAATTAGATTTTTTTTTTTAGAAAATCTTTCGGTACCTGGTCCGAGAGAACAGTGGAAGAAGTGAACACGAAGAGCGAAGAATTATAATCGTATGAAGGAAACGTGACGCTGTACCTCCGTAGCCTTTGTCCTTGAGCCAGTGCATCTTGTGTCTGATGGACCTCTCGTCGTCAAAGCCGACCCACTGGTCGTGATCCACGAGGTACGGCACTTTCATCTCGTCGTCCCAGATGTAAGCGGCGCCGTTAAGCAACATCTCGCAGATCTACGACAAAACAAAATCGTAGAAATTTTGAGCATTTTCAGATGTCAACGCTAGCTTTATACCAAACATAAACAAGTTTGCGTAATTTATAAATTAACGAGGATACATGTTTGTACTTTTTGTATAGATTGATCTTGTTTTTATTTTATTTTTAATATCATGTGTGTTCGTGTAGGTGTGTAATATGCGGTTAGTAAGTCTCTCTCCTCTCTCGCCCCGACCAATCGTATAAACAGTCATTACCGTATAGTATACCTATATTAACTGAACTCGATCTTTAAAACGATCGGACTGGGAGTAACAGTAATAAAATTGCTTAACAGACCGATCCGCGGTAAGTCCTCTACAATAACTCATTTTTTATTTATCTAACAAGTAGATCAGGGCTAAGAAAGACATCCTATTCTTACACACTTCAACCCGAGTGTATTTACCGGGACGAAGTGAGAAATAAAAAAAAAAAGTTACCACGTGTAGGAGAAAAATGAATAACAATAGAAAAAGACTCAATTTTTGCGTAATTCTCTAGAGGATCGGTAAGAAGCCTCGTAAAACTAGAAAAGAAGCAAAATCAAGAGCAAGCACAAGGACTGCAACTGTAAGCGCTAAGAAATAAAACAGAGCGGGTATATAGAGAAGTATACAGTCACTAAGTAATGGGGGGGGGGGGGAGCGCGAAAGAATAATTGAGGTCCAGATGTATAATAAGAGCGAGAGCGAGTACAAAGTGGGCATGGTGATTCAGCGATGGGGTCTGGTGGGGGGGGTGCGTACCTCGTAATAAGCGAGGAATCCCGACTCCTTGGTGTACTCGCCGGCTTTGCCGCCGCCGCTCGCCGGCGCGTGGACCTTGAAGCTCGCCGTGGGGTTGGAGAGGGTAAACGATCGGCCGTAAGTCGGCATGCCGATTATCAGCTTCTCCTTCGGCGCGCCCATTCTCACCCAGATCGACGCCGCGTTGTCAACGCTCAGCTGCTTCTGCCATTCCGAGTCGAGGGAGGAGGCGTAGAGGGGCGCGTTGTGCCCGGTCTCTCGCTCCCACTTGCCGTGGAAGTCGTAGGCCATGAGGTTGATGAAGTCGAGGTAGCTGTTGGCAACTCGGCCCGATTAATTGTTTTTAATCGTCGTTGTACAAGGGTATACAGTATACGCCTGGGCGTTGACAAAAGCCGGGCCGCGGTTTTTGCTTTTAACGTTGATTAATATTGGCTTCTTCTAAGCCGCGTTTAAATTCATAATCAGCCCGCGGGCCATCCGCTCGTTATGAAAGAGCGCTCCTTCCTTCTCTCTTACTCGCCCGAGCTCGTTATGCGGGGCGTTTACATAATTTACGTCCAGTTGAGAAATTCAGCTAATCACGCAGCCGAGGACGCGCTTTAGCTCTTTTTTTTTGTCACGGCGCGCTCAAACAATCTCGAAAAGACATCGCGGCGTTAAAGCGAAACGACGAGTTAAAAGAAAAAAAGAGAGAAGGAGTAAGAAAGGAGAATAAGCGGTCATTGGCGGCTAATTATTTCGACATTAATACAGCAGCGAGTGTAGAGCTTCGCTTTCAAGATCTGATAACTAGCTGACTCTGTCTCCCGAGGATAAATGCTTGCGGAGCTAAACGCTCCTCCGCGATCGGCCCGTAAATCAGCGGATAAATCGATCGCCCGTGTAAAAAGCACGATTATTCCCTCTCATTTCACCGTCTCTGGGGAAGGGATTAATTTTTTTTTTCTTACCTGGCGACGGCTGGTACGTCGTAGCCGCTTTTTATGTTGTCCGGGCCCACGGGCACGGCGGCCGTCAGTAGGAGACGCGGCTTCTTGCGCTCCTGCGCCTCGGCCTCGAACGCCTCCCGTAACTCTGCAAGAGATCGCGCGGCTTGCTTTAGCTGACTACGTTTAAATGGATCTTTTGTATTTTGATGTTTTTTTTTTTATTCTTTTTTCGTCCGTTTGCAGGTGCTTCGGGGGAGGACAAGTATTATCGCGTGTGATCAGCTTTAAGAGACTAATGGTTTCTATATTGTATTGATGTTATAATTAAATTCATACGAGCTTCGTTAATTTATTTTCCAATAATAAGCACAGCGTTAGTCAGGAAGTACGTTATAAAATCGGTTATTCGTCCATGTCGTGTATGCACGCATATAAATTTAAATTAGCCATGCAGATTAATGAGACGAAAGTTCCGAGTCACTCGAGTGAATAAACCGGCAGGATATAAGTAAAAGTCAGCGTTACCTTTGAGTAAAAGCACATAGTTCTTCTTATCATCGCCGCCTTTTGGATATTCCCAATCGATGTCCAGTCCGTCGAAGCCGCGCTCGCGTAGATAAGGTATGGCACTGTAAATGAAAGTCTGCCTGGCGTACCGCGTCGAGGCGACGTCCTTAAACTTCTGGGTACCAAACGACCATCCACCTTGGCGACACAGACGATCGTTTTAATTTTCGAATTTCGAATTTCGAGCGTAAATAAAAAAAAAAGAAATATACATATAACGCCGGGGAGTATCACTCACCGATAGCGAGGAGGACCTTGAGCGCCGGATTGGCCTTCTTGAGGCCGATTACCTTCTCGTAGAGCCCGATCTTTCCGTCCTTCGTCTCGTCGTTCGACTCGAAGCTCGTGAGCTTGTTCTTCTTGAGCCAGCCGAAGGCGAATATGACGTGGGTGCAGAGATCCGGCTGGATGTCTTCCGGCATGAACTTGCCGATTTTCGTGCGGTACTGCGACCAGTTCGTGTAGTAGCACACGATCTACAGAGAAATCACACACACAGAGAAGCGCAGATAAGTGGAAAGCCGGAAGTTCCCTCGTCCCTTGCGTACGTATAATAAATTTCGATTTCACGGCAGGACGAAGAGCACGCGCGTGTAGTTCAATTAGCGGGAACAAGCGCATTAACAAGCTATATGCTCATCGAATGTATTTTCTCATCCGCTTGTTCCTTTTTTTCCTTTTTCGTTCGCGCGGGCGGAAAAGTCGAAATATGCTAATCCGCGATTTCACCAGTTGGCAACACATTCGCCGCGAGGATGTATGCTCGTTATAAAAAAAAAAGAACGATTTGCGGCGCCGCCGGACACGCGGCGATGAGCAGCAGCGGAAAAGGGCCTTATTTAGGCATCGCGTGGCACGTGTAATGTAAAATAACGAATAACGCGCATACAGGTTGGATACATTCGCGCTGATCGAGGGGCGGGGTACGGAGAAGAGTGAAAGCAGTGCTCGATGTATATATATGCAGCTGGCGCACGCGTCATAAATGAGACGTTGACTCGAAAGATTTTCCGCGCTCGCTTGTTGCCAGGAGAGCGTTCGCGTGTTTTATTATTATCGTTTATCATAATTGAAGAAATAAAAAATGGGAGTATAAGGGAAAGAAGAATAAGCGGCCGCGGGAAGCGGAAGCGTGCGCACGTACCTTGTAGTCCTCGGTAGCCTTGCCCGGCTGCAGTTCATTTTTCGTGCTCTTGTTGTTTATGCGATTGCGCGTCACCTTGAACCTGTTGACGCTCGCCGACACCTCTTGGTCATTGGAGATCGATGGTCTTGCGGTCGTTCGCTGACGGAATCGCTTTCTCGCGGCTGAGTGTGCCATGGAAGAAGAAATAATTAATTCAACGCCACGTGTGTGCTGGCGCCGTTTTATTCGAACCCCGGAAACGCCTGGCAAGATCGGCCGCTTCCGAATAAAAATTCCCCACCGACAACTTTCGCGATTAATAAACTCGGTGGCAAAGAAAAAACCTTCCGCGTATAGAGTCGACCGAGTGTCGAGAAGCAATATGAAACGAAAAAAAGAAAAACGTTTTTCTTCCGACCGTATGGACGGGAGGGCAAATAAGAAAGAGCAGAGTTGGTCATAACGAGCGCGCGAACCCGTGTAGAGCCGCGTTACAAAACGCGCGCGAAGCGCCGGGCAATTAAACTTACGAATCTCTCGCGTGTAAGCTCCTAAGCTGTCATTAAAAACCGGTAAAAGTATCATCCATCGGGGGGGGGGGCCGAGAGAGAGCTCGTTACATCGGGCGTTACGGGGGCGCCGACACCTGCTTCGCGCGCGCGAACCTTACAGATTGATCGGCTATAAGTCGGGCCGACCGGACGTTTCTCCGCTGCGAATAAACGACTCGTTTGCTGATAATAAAAAGAAACTAAACGCGGCTTAATGGCGGAAGCTGTTAAATATGAGAGAGAGACTTACCTTCCGCTTGCTCGGCAAACAGAACGGCCAGACAGACGAGGAGCAGCAGCAGGGCCGTAGACGGCCTCGTCACCTGTAAAAATCAGAGGATCACCGGTTATAATGAGCTTGCGTCGAGAGAAAGAGCGTTGTCTGTATATACACGGAATTTCTCGCGGCGAAATCAAGACGTATAGGCTTTCCAGCGTACGCTTCTCCCCCCGCCGTGAAAATGCAGCTATAACGCGATTAAACGCATTGTGCGTCCCTGAGAATCGCTTTCCCATTGTCCTTGAGACGCGCGCCTCTCTCTCTCTCTCTCTCGCTCTCTTTATTTCTTTCGCCGAAGTTCAACGAGCGCGCGCTGCTCCAATTCGCCGCGACAGAGACTGCTCCAATTAGCGCCGAGGAATTTTCAACAATCAGCCTTTATATAGGTATGACAGTATAAACGGAGGATAATAAGGATAAGAAGAAGCGATGGATGAAGGGGTGAGGGAGGGGGTCTAGAAGTCCAGAGTGGCGCGTGCGAGGAGACTGGTAACGCGAGCTAATTCGACCGGAGCCGTCGATCCCCTTCACATTCACTTTCAACCGGATCGAGCACTCTGGCTCTCGAGAGTCCTTCTCTCTCTCTCTCTCCCCCGTCGCCCTCTCTCCATCGGCTTTGCGTGCGCAACGATCGAGGCCTCGGAAAAGCGGGACTTTAAAGAAAGTGAGATTGTTGAGGGAAAGAGACACACGACTCTGTGCACAACGGGATGCGATGGAGTTTGCGCGGCTACCGTGGGCTTTCGATGGATTTCACCAAGCGCCAATGGGATTTTAATTATTGGAAAGGGAGTGGGCTGATTTTTTTTTTTTGGTTATGGGTCTGTTTTTACTTTTTTCGTTTTTTTTTTATGAATAGCTTGTGTCTCAAATGAACCGTAGCGTTTGAATGTAGTGAATTTGTTACGAGAAGCACTTAAAGTTTCATGCTGGTTTTAATTTGTGAGTTAGAATACGAGCGATTTTATGGATACCTTTTTTTTGTGGGGAACCGAGTAAAAAAGACTAGACAATAATCCGTCAATAACGACAATTGTCGTATACGCCGATCGTTTATGTTTACTTACACCAAGTTCTTTTATTAACGAGTGTCGAAACCGGGAATAAAAACACCGATCGTATTTTTTCTTCACGGAAAGTTTGATCGGTTCGAAAATTAAAAAAGAAAAGAAAAGAACCTGTTGCTAGACGATTTTTTGTTGTATCCACGCTAAAAACATGTTACAGTTCTGCAATATCCGGGTTTTTTTCTCCTTCTTCAACGAGCTTTGAAATCGAACCGGTTCTCAAGGACTGCTTTGTCGAAAATCAAATGAAAAAGAAACACCACTGTCCTTTCAAAATCTACCTTCGATAAGCCACGTCTGAATAAAAATTCGCCTTCGGCTTATCCGTACACTTCCGGTCTTACGCTATTGATTAATCTCCAAAAACACCCAGGCGTTCCTTATCAATCATCAAAAAAAAAGAGCTAAAATAAAAACCCATTCATTCAGAAAAAAAAATCATACCACATCCGTTTCTCTCTCTCTTTCTTTGAAAAAAACCCACAGGTCTAGGTTTACTCGTCAGAATCAGCATGCGCAGCGTTTGAAGGCGGCGGCGAATCGCTAATCGTCGAAAAGATCGAGTTGCAAGGTAAAGGCTAAAGGGGATCACAGGAGGGCCTCTCTCTCCCTCCTACCAAAGCATTAGTCACGGCTGCGCTGGCTGGAACAATGACTTTCTCGATGTGGGCGCCCCGAAAGTCTCTCGGGCCCAGCTGCATACAAAGCAGCCTGCGCACGGCACGCGGCGATTTCGCCGGAGCACAATGAAAGGGCTCGGCCCCGCGATCTCTCGGGAAACGCGAGTTTTGGCCTTGACGACGCGCTATACAAACGCCAGGCTCTCTTGCCTTGAATCTCCCTCCCCCTTATTATTCTCACCACCTCCTCCTCCCACGCTCGGTGCCGATAATCCGGCTTGCTAATTTTGCCGAGTTCGCTCTACATTCCAAAGTTTTGTCAACGTGTAAGCCATAGCCGAATGCAGGAGAGGTTTTACGCGGCTCTTCTCGACAGATATAGACGCGTAGGCAGTCAGCTCGCGGCGTGCAAGCGCTATTATATACAGGCCTATACTTTCACGAGCTCTCTCGATGCAACTCTCCCGGGTTTCTACAAATAATTCTCAGACGTCCGGATCGTTTTTTTTCCTCTCCCCCTCCTTCTGCTTCTTTTCAATTTTCAATGTCTGCCCGAGAGACGCGCGTGTGTAGCCTCGGGGCCTTATCCCGCCGGAGACTTCCGGCTTTGAAAAATTCAGCCTTTTCTTTAGCTACACCTCTCGCTCGCTCGGGCGCGGATTATTTTTTCAATTCTTTTTCCCCCCTACAAACGCGAATTCGCTATGAGCAGCGCGTGTATCTCGTTGCCGTTTTTTTTCTTTCCGCGAGAGAGCTCGAGGATTGTTTTACGGCCGATTATAAAGGAGAGAAAGCTGGCCCCGCTCGCCGACTCTACTCTCTATCGTTCGTTGAACTTTGCAAGATGGAAAAAAAAACGAGGAAAAGAAGCGATGAAGAAACAAATTTCATGGAAATTTATCTCGAGACGCGTAAAGTCCGACTGTGTCTGCCGGAAACGTCCTTATAGGAGATCGATGTTCGCCCGGTTCGTGTATAAATCTCCGGTGCTTACTAGTTTAAAGTTACAACTCCGAAAATTTACGCCCGGACGCAAAAAAAAGGTGTTATATACGTCGACGAGCCGCTGAATCCATTAGCGTCTGTAATTGCTTTTACAATTTTATTGCTCGCGAGCGTCTCGGCTTGCGGTCATTCGGGCGATCGGAGCGTATGGACACTCGCTGCGGGGTAAAAGTCGAATAAAAGTAAGGCGCAAAGTAATGTGTGTAGAAGGCCAGGGGGAACGAGAAGGTATAGGCGAGTTTATAGGCGGCAGCGCCGGCATTTATTTCGCGCGTGAGTCACGCCGAGAAGGGACGCGATTGTGTCGCGAGAGAGAGAGAGAGAGAGAGAGAGACGGACGAGAGCAGCACGCCCCGAAAACTCCGAGGTCGTGGCCTCGAAATTACGATCGCGGGAGTGTTTCGGTTAAAGTGCGGCTATTTTTCTTTTTTTTTTTTTTCTTTGTTCTTAATTTTGCTCGAGCTAGGAAGTTGATTTTTGTCGCGAGGCAGACTCGTAAGCGATTTATGTAAGACACGGCTTAGATTTTTGGAGCGGCGTTGGGTAATGGGCAGCGCTTGTAATTCGTGATGGTTTGATTGATTGAGAAGTGATATCGCGGCTAATAGGAGAGGCTTACCGCTCGAGTCTCGACAGTTTGACGAATAGCCCGGATGAACGGTGTGTGTGTGTGTTTTTTTTTACTTTTTTCATTCGGAAGTGATTGTCGAGTGTATACGCTCGGTTCTTTGGCGCGTGCTTAATTATAACCTGTTTCCGATCTCACCGATCGCGTATATGGAGCTTTGTAATTTTAGAGTGTTGTGGTTAAATAAAAAAGGTCGTTAGAGTTCGGGCCGATAACGAAACTGTTATTTTCGGAAAACATCATTTAATGAGATTAGAGTGTATTTTTAATGATTATTATTCGTTATGAACTGGAATATAAAAGTGGAAGGCGAGAAATTGAACTGCTCTATAGTATACTGTGTCTATCGACGGTTAACCTTGGAAATCGACGGAAAGCCGCTATTTAACTGCGATAACCGGATTTTCGTGACTGACGAATGTAAAGGGGATATTTCTATGGGAGTCGAATGAAGTACGAGTTTCTCGAGTTTCTGGCTTAGAATGCTGGAGGAAGGAGTGACCAGAAGGAGAGTAAAAAAAAACTAGCGCAATAAATTTATCGGAAAAATTCGCAATTATCTTTTTTATTCCGAATTATATAATTTTTCAGCGCAATTAAAGAAACCGAGGGAGAGAGAGAGAGAGCTGGCGTAAGAGGTAGAACAGGAACAAGCTGTATAACTAGCCGGTCGAGTTTTAAGTATTTATTTCTCTCTCTCCGCCGATCTCCGAGAGCTAACTCCTGCCTTACTGTAACTCCTTTTCTTTTTCTTCCTGAAAGTCACTTTTAATAATTATCTTAATTATTTAAGCCAATAATCGTCGGCCAGTTATTAGCTCTAGCCCAGTCGCGCTGGAATCGCATACACATAAAAAAGTAAACACAGACGCAGAAAGAGAGAGAAGCCAATAAAAATCGAGCGTCTGAATAAAGCATTCCTTTCACCAGCCTAATTTACGATCTTCGCTCGATATTTCTCCAGCCGGCCCATAAATATCGCGAAAAAGTCAATCACTTCCAGCCGCGCTCGCATAATTCTTCAACCCAATTCGCAAAACCACGCGCAACGCACACACAGACAGACAGACTTTCCAACCGGTCTATTACGGTATCCCACACACGAGTATACTTTGCCGAATCCAAGCCTATTACATCCTACGGAAAGCCAAGCTTCGCACAAAGCAAGTCTCTCGAAATCTACAAAAAAAAAAAGGAAAAAGCCCCTCCATAATCGAGGAAACGTCCCTCTCTAGGCTTGTCGCACGGGGCTCTACCCTCGGTCGTTTGCATAGACGCGTGCACTGACAATGACTTATACGCTCGCTCGTATAATATACGCCCACGGCCATATTTTTATTTCGACCGGCGCGATCGCTTTGTCACGCCTTGCTTCTTGCCCACAGCCTTTGTCTTTGTCCGTCTGTCTCGGACTTTCTTTGCGTGTGCGCCCGTGTGCATAGAGGCCCGCGCCGATAAGTTAAGAATCGTTAGGGTATAACGAGACTGATTGTTCGCGCAGCTATAGACATCAATCTAGATATATATATATCCCACTACTGTTACGCTCGTAAGCCGCACACAGCTTTCTAAAACGATCCTCGAATTTGTCAATAGAGAAAGAGAGCCCCGAGTGTCGCTCCCGTATATACCGCGAGGCAAGGATTCTCGATCTTTCTCTCTCTTTCGCAGGTTTGTACACCATACGTGTAGCGAATTTCTCGGCGTCTTTATACACACGATCGTTGAGCGAATAGACAGCTCTGGCGCATTCAAGCCTCGGCGATCGATTTTATCGGTTCGACCGAGAGAATTTTCCGCGGTTCGATAAATATCTCGATTGAAACTTCGACTCTCCGTGTGTGTGTGCGCATAAACTCGCGATGTTTATTCCGTCTGTTTATTACATCGCCCGTTCGCTGACGATTGCCGCGGCTGTCGATGCATTACACACTGCCTACACCGCATCTCGAAGAATACGGCTGTCGTTCGGTCGCAAAAGTATAAGAGAGTCCCGGAGATCGGTATAACAGCGTGAAACATCGTTAAATCGCCGATGTATGCGAAGCAGCCGTATGCGCGCGCGGGATTACGCATTGTCTTGCGGTACCCGGACCTTATCTACTTCCAGACCCACATTCCGCGCGCGTATGTACAGCCCCCCGTGAATCTATACCGATCTCTCTCCCTCTCCTTTACACACACACACAAAGACACACAGAGACATAGCCAACTTGCCGACATATTTGTGTAAAAGCCAAGAGAGTCTTATCTGAGAGCAGTGCTTATAGCCACATGCTCGCGACTTCTAGCCCCAGCTGGTGTAAACGCTTGTAACGAGCGCGGCTTTGCGCAACCACGCGCACTCGCGGCGGCGCGGTGGCCTAAGTGAAATTTGATTAGTTCGTTATTCGCCGAGAGGCATGTGGTACACAAGCTGGCCGGGCGCTCTGTCCCGCGATATAATAGCGAGGTGGACTTTACAACAACTGTCGGCGCCAGCGATTATTCGTATATTTTGAAATCGAGATCTCTCTCTCTTTCTGGGTGAAAAAAGGGGCCAAGCCTCGGAGGAATAAAAAAAAAACAACGTCCAATGCACGATGGAATTGTGTGTCTGTGTATACGGGCTTGACGCTCGAGAACTTGGGAAGGTCCGAAAACTCGTGGCGGTTCGTGACTATGCCGCTCTGCGGCAGCTCGAATATCGCTCCGCGATATCCCTGACTGCATAGCGCGCTCGTGTGCCTTTCCAGGCAACTCGGCGTTATTAACGCCATTGGCGTAGGCACGCAGGCAGACAAGATCGCTCATACCACCCTTCGAATTGTCGTATAAACATGCCCCCTCTTTAACGCGAATCATTCGTTCGAGCATTTTCGGGAGTTAGACGCTTGGAGAGAGGGGCTGTTTACCTTTTTTTTCTCTTTCTTTTTTTTTGTTCATTGGCTAAATGAAAGGCGAGAACGAAAGCGTCGTTTCGCTCGGCAAAAAGCCGGACACGCACTGGCCTCGACTTTCCTTCGCCGAGTGAACGAGCGATCGCGCTCTCGAGCGATGTATATGTATGTGTGTATATTGCACGGAGACTTAGAGCCGTATACTTACCGGGGCGCTTAACCTACTTGTAATGAAGCCTGGTAATGTATATATATATATATACATTCGGAAAGCATATTCGACTGGTTAATAAACGCTCGCCAATATATACACAGCTTATATACGCTTTTTTTCTCATATATTCTCTTTTCCAATGCTTTTTCCTTTCGAATAAGATAATCTTTTTTCGAAATATGCAAAGTTATTTATCCGCGATAAAAGAATACATACGCGCAGAGAGTTTAGCGTGAATTTTCGTTGGACGCACGAACGAGGGGAAGGGAGGTCGAGAGTAACGCTCGAGTTAGAATCGTTAGAAAGCGAGGGCTTGACCGATTCGCTGCGGCCCGGTTTTGCGATTTTTGCACGCCGAGGCCACGGTAACCGAAGGTGGACGAGGAGGAGGAGGGAAGGTGAGAGAGAGAGAGAAAGAGCAAGCCCACGCGTTGGTGTATAAGTCGGACACGCATCGGCACGCCGATAACGTCGGCGGCTTCCAAACTGTAATTTGTCTTTCGCCTCCCCCTCTTTGTTTCGGTTTGGTATTCAAAGGCTGCGTATATATTTGAAAATCGCCAAAGAATCCGCGCACGCAGGCCAATGATCGCTCTCTCTCTCGTCAACGAGAGCTTGGAGAAATTTAAACGGCGAACCGAAAACCGCTAGGCTGCAGACACTCGAGTGCTGCTGCTGGTAGTGCATATTTCGCAAAAATGCATTATAAAACATTCCATTAGCATAAGCAGCACGACTGCGCACGTTGCGCAACGGCTGCGCTTTGGTGACAGTAGGTCTGTTTAACAAAGCCATGAGTGTATATATATACCAAGCTTGAAAGAGGCAGAGAGAGAGAGAGCTGCTACCGCGAGAATCCGATCGGTAATAGGCTTTGTTATTTGCGGCTTTTTCGGCGGAGCCTTTAATGACGACCACGAGGAAGAGTATATAATAGGAGTTTTTCTCAGATTTCAAAGATAACGCCCCTGGTTATATGCTAAGCAGAGATATCTCTCGACGAAATTTCAGTTATGGGCCTATAATGCTCGCCTCTGTCTTTGCGTGACGCAAGCGAGAACGAGCTGTGTTGTACACACTGAAAACGAACTCGCGCAGATAGCGTACTAGCTCTAGTGTCGCAGCAGCGCCCGATTTGTGTACAACTGCAGCGCCCCCCCGGTATAGTAGCGA